>WBNM01041407.1:3901-15311 GCA_013399055.1 Ramphastos sulfuratus
AGGTGGAAGGGTGGTTGGGAGCCCCTCCTGGGGTCTCTGATTTCTGGGAGGGGTGTTGTGTTTCTGTATTACCTTTACCTTGTATATTTCTGTAAATATTCCTGTATATAGTGTATATATCTGCTTGTATATTGTGCTAAGCTGTAAATATAGCTTCATCTCTTAACTTCCAGCCGACTGAGTTTCTAGTCTGGGTCATTCTACAAAGTGTGTGTGTGTGGAACTCCCAAAGCGTCACATCCCCCATGCAAACCTCTGTTGATGGAGGCGAGGGAAGGAAGTTTGGAGCCCCCACTACATCTGGTGAGACCACACTTTGAGTATTGTGTTCAATTTTGGGCACCTCAGTACAAGAGAGATGTTGAGGTGCTGGAGTGAGTGCAGAGGAGGGGAAGGAATCTGTTGAAGGGCCTGGAGAATAAATCTTATGAAGAGTGAATGAAGGAGCTGGGGTTGTTCAGTTTAAAAAAGAGAAGGCCAAAAGGAGACCTCATCACAGCCTACGGCTACCTGAAAGGACGTTGTGGAGAGGTTGGTGTTGGTCTCTTCTCACAGGTGATGAGTCATAGAGCAAGAGGGAAATGGCCTCAAGCTGCAACTAGGTTGATTTAGACTGGACATTAGGAAACATTTTTCACGGATATAATGATCAGGCACTGGAAGGTCATTTGGATGTGGTGCTTGGAGATATGGTTTAGATGTGAACCTTATAGAGTAGGGTTATTAGTTGGATTTGATGATCCCAAAGGTCTGTGATTCTAAGTTTGAGGCATTGCAATGCTGTGTCCTCTTTAAGAGTGTGTTTGTGCTCCTCTTTCTTTTTCAAAAAAAAAGATGGGAAGAAAGGCTAGAAATTTTATGAAAATGTTATGATCATATTGAGAGCCCCCTGCTAGCTAAGCTGCTACCATAACTTTCTGCAAGTATCTACATTGCAGTTTTCATGGGAGGGACCTGGGACTCCAGTGTCTCCTGCTGTAATTTTCTTCCCAGTCTGTTGTTCCACTTTCTTCCTGAGCTACATTCTGTGACAGTCAGGCTATTGACTGGATTTCCTTCTCTTTCTCCCTACAACTTGCCTACTTCTGTGCATCTTCTTCAATTCTGTTTCTACCCAATCCTACCCCTTCACCAACCTTGCCCTCTGGTCTGTTCTTACAGGTAATTAGAGACAGAACAATATAGAACGGCTTCGACCTGCACCAGGGTAGGTTTAGGTTAAACACTAGGAAAATTTGTTTAATGGAAAGAGTAGTCAAGCGTCGGAACAGGCTGCCCAGGAAGGTGATTGAGCCACTATCCCTGGATGTGTTTAAAGGTTGTTTAAATCTGGCATTTAACGATACGGTTTAGTGGTGAACATGATAGAGGGGGGTTAATGGTTGGACCTGATGATCTCAAATATTTTCAAATTTTCTGCTGTACTTTCAATTAACATCAGAGTATTCAGAATCAAATAAAAAAATAATTAAATTTATCATCATAACTCCACTGGTGTATTTTGGTATTGAATTTTGTCTTCTGTATTTCTTCCTCCCTAAATCTGTAGCTTCTTTTCACATGCAACAGATGCGAGTGCCAATTCACAATAATAGCAGCCCTGATGCTGAGGGGACAAAAACGCAAGTCAAATAAGTAAAACAAATTACACTTTCACACAAAACAGGGTAGTGCTGATTGCAATTATTGTAATTTCTTTGAGGCCTGATGAAAAGGAAATTTGTGTAAATTCTTACAGATCACTCATGTTTTATCTGCTAGCTGCCACCATTATTATTCTCAATGTTCACTGAAAAATGAGTTCACATAACTCATGTGGTCAACCACAAACTGCAAAAACTGAAATGGTCATACTTCCTCAAACAAAATCATTACTAAGGGCTTTCAAGTCAATAATCAAGGAAATATCTACAAATAATGCATCTTTTACTCTGTGTACGTATTTGTGTATGGCTGTATGCACAGGGTGGGGTTTTTTTTTTTCATTTTGGAAAAAAATAGCCTCATATTCTCTTCAAAGACTATTTTGTTCAGAAAAAGTCTCAGAGCATCAAATATGTCTCTCATGTAGATTGCAGAAATTCCAGGCAAAATGTTTACTTTCATGGTTGATTTATCCCTTATATAAATCATGAAATATTAAAAATCTCTCCTGTTCTTGTGTGTAATATGTACCAATATTCTGGGGGAAGGGTGTGTGAAGGAGCTTACTACCCTGCACTGCCATGCCCTAGGAATAGGTACAGTCTGACGTCTACAGCAAAACAGGATCTCTGCTCAGATGCTCTGCCTTTGAGTTGTCTTGGGACCCAGCAGACAAACCCACAGCTTGAGCCCTGGACAAGGTACCCGGAAGCTGGGACTTCTTTGGGGAGTGAAATATTCAGATGTTAAGCTTGAGCACTAGTGTATATTGAGAGGAAAATGTTTGTTTAAATGCTTCACCAAAGGCTGGAAACATATACTCTTAATATATGTGTTAGCAAGCCTATAACCAAGTATTTTCTTAAACCAGGTTGAGTGATTTTGAATATTTTTCTACTAATTGAAGCAATGAAAAATTTACACAATATCTCTGCTGATTTTGGTGGACTTTATATCAAGACCTGTTCACTTAATTTAAAAGGTCAAGTTCTTTTTTGTTTTGCATGATAAGGCTACTTTGATCAACAGTGACGCTGCAGTTAAGTAGCGTGGAAACAATTCTACTACTCAGAGAAATTTCTCATACTTTGATTAGATAGCAAATTTTTAAAACTTTACTTGATGATGGTTGAGCAACTTTTTGCTTAGAAAAAGCAGGTAAGTATTTAAAATATTTATTCCTTAAGACCTGAGAATTTGTTCCAAATACACCATGAGGCAGTCTGAAAGAAAGAACCACTCTGTTAAAGCTTATTACGAGTAGAGTTAAATATTTTTATTAACAGAAAGTCACTGAATTGCTTACCTACAGCTACAAAATGTGTAGGGAAAGGTCAGAGTGATTAATTTCTGTATGTATAGAACTCCAGTTGCACAATACTGGATGTTGAGATATCTTTAAATTTTGTGTTTTATGCTTAGTGTCAGATACTTAAACATGCTATTGTGACACCACCCTCTAGGGCTAAGCCATAAAATACAATACTTAATATATGGAATAAAATGCTAATTCCATTCAGGCTCTAGAGCCATGGATTTTATTAAGTTCTTTAAATAAAACTCAACTACATTTCAGACTGGTGACTTCAGTCTTTCAGTTTCAGTCCTTCTCATTTCTTTCCAATTTCTATCTGTCCTTTTTCTCTGACCTACAGCAAAATTATATTTGTTTTTAATTAGAATGACTTGAACACTCAGATGAAAATTGTAGATATTTCCTGATGATCATGACTGTTTTACTCTGAGCATGCTGAAAACCTCTCAGTGTCTCTAAGCACTCACAAAACATTTCATCAGCTTAATAGGAGCATGGGATTTTTAGTTTATGTCAGTTGCTACTGGTGAGGCATAAAGACCAACTATGTGCATAAACTGGTCAGAAAATCCTCCAGTGGATGAGGAAGACGGCATGGCTCGCTCTTTCAGTATCTATGTGTTCTTGCCTGTGCACAAGCTTTTGTGTGCAAGCACTCTTACCACTTGAGGCTGTACAAGTAAGGCTATCAGCTGTTCACTTACCATTGTTAAGGAGGGGTTTGAATCTGGGACATAAGTGAATTGTAATGAGGCTGATATAAAATTATTAAATATTTTATTAAATATATATATTTTCCCCAAACCTATTTACAATTAACACACACACACAGATTCTATTATGCGGTTGGTAAAACTGTCTTTGCAGAATGTATATATTTAATCAGATTAAATGACTTTAGGAAAGGTTTTAGAAAATTCAAACAACTGCAGAGTCCTGCAGCACAAACTGCTGCTTAAAGGTCAAACATAAACTTTGACGACCTCCAGAAAAGAGAGTTAGTTTACTCACTGGTCAGAGTCTCAGTATTTATAACCCAAAAGTGTCCGTAGAAGCTTAAACCAGCAAAAATATAGTCTCTGCCATGTGATGGCCTTCCATGTGGTGGTGATGCGATGTGGTTTTGCTGCTTGCATAGCTCCAATGGAGCAGGTTGTCTGAGAAGATCCACGGACGCAAGGCAAACCCTCCGTGGCTCTCAGGAGATTATCGGAGCGAGCAGCTGCCTGGGCAAAGCAAGATCCAGGTTTAGAGGCTGGAGCAGTTTGATTGGGTGCAAAGCAGCTGGCCCTAGGTCTGGAGTGGCAGGCCAGCAGGTGCCAGTGTCGTAAAGTCGTTGCTAGGCCGTTGCTGGTTTGTCACCTAGACTCAGCCACAGTCAAATGGACTTGGGCTGGGCTGAGCTCAGGCAGGCAGCTGTACCCCAGCGCGGGGCAAGCCTTGCAGTCCCTTGGCTCAGTGCAGCAGACAGACAGGGTCAGGTCTGTTACACGTGGTGCAAAGTAGCAGACGAAACAAAGGTGGTAGCAGTAAACAAGTTGGCTAGGTTTTTAAACATTTTGACCAGTGTCTTTGACTGATAGCAGCAGATAAAAACACCCCTGGAACCAATCCTAAGTCATTTCACCAAAAATGGGAGATGCACATGCCTGACATTGTGACCTCTGCTCACCAGAAACAAAGCAGAGTGCAGGGTAACACCAAATATGGTGTCTCTGTGGTAGACTGGGAGGCACAAAGGCTTTTGTCTGCTTTCCCCCTTCGTCCACCCAGGAAGAAGGGGAGAAGAGGGGGACAAGGTGGATATTCAGGTACATCTTTAGGATATGTCTTGGATATGTATTTTAGGTATAATTTAGTAATTTGGGCCTTCCAGGACAACCATATCCTTTAAAAGTCTTTTACTACAGAATAAACTTGCAAGAAAATAACAATAGATGTGAGCTTAGTAAATTCAGTCAAGGTGCATAGTTTCCTGGAAACCCTAATGTTGCAAATACTTTAAATCTCAGACCAGTAACACTGGTCTCCTTCCCACACACAGAAATTACATTCTGCTGAAGGTTATAGGCACTTCAAGTGCCTGTGACTCTTTTGTAATTCTGCGTGATCATATTCTCTGTGTCTACAGTACTGCCTAAGCCTGTACTTGTACAATTTGCAGAGTGTTTACAATTGTGTTGTTAAATAAACCAGTTTTTTTTATAGAACAGAGTAACTTCCTTTAGATTTGTGCTTGTCATCTCTATAACCACATCTATATCCTCATTAATTTTCACTGTCTCTGTATATCTGATACAAACTCATCAAGACAGAAGAGGCTACAACAGTGACAACTGAGTTTTGCCTGCTTACCTCTTAACTGGTAAGACTAACCCTTGCCCCAAACTCTCCTTTCTTCGTGGATCCAGCTCTGCTACCTCCTCCCCTGAAGCAGCATAATGGGACCTGGAGGCTACATTCAGTCCAAATCCACTTGGTGTTATTTCTGCTGCTCTTTCTTCCCCAGGAGGAAATCTCTTTACAGTTCTCCCCTCTGTCAGTGTGGTGCTCCTCCCACAGGAGACTGTACTCCACAGAGTTTTTCTGTCAATCTGGGCCACTTCTGTTGGTGCAAATCTAATGCCTCAGCCAAGTGATTAACAGCTCCAGCAAAGGCTTCTTTTAGGTGTCCTTCAGGATAAGATTCTGCTGCACCCTTGATCTCTAAGGGCTGTAACAGTTCAAACTGCTGCCTTACTATGGGCTGAAGTGCAATATCTGCTTCAATGTGCCTTTACTCCTCCTTCCTCAATGGTCTTGACGTCAGATTGGTTATCTCTCCCATATCCTCTCCAAAACAAAAGAACTCTCAAAGGAAAATAACTCATCCAATAGGTTCTCTCTTCTTAAATACGTTATTGCAGAAGCACTGATTGGCTTGGCTTTGGGCATAGCACGTCTGACTTGGAACCAGAGAAGTTTCTCAAAGCTTCTTGCAGGAGATACAATGTAGCTCCCTTTCACTGTTACCAAAACCCTACCAGACACAAACCCAACACATCACATCTATTATAATCTTTATTTTTTTAGGAACCAAGATAATAAAAATAATAAAAGTTAGAAGTAGAAAGATTTTTATTGTAAAGGTACAGATTGCATAGAAAACTGTTTTGAAGAACCTGCATGGTCATTTGAGACAGTTGCAGGAAGAAATGTTGTAGTTGTTAAAATTGACAATCTTATTTCAGACACTAGCTCATCTGCATCGATGGTGAGTTCTACAAGCAAAACAGCCAGTTGCCTTCTTACAAAGTAAAAGCTCACAGCATGTTGGCATAAAAGCAATAAACTTTTATGAAAATTTTAACCTTCAGTACATAGATTAGATACTACAGATCAGCAAAATTGTCTTGTGGGCCGACTGAGGATGGAATCTGGCAGAGGAACGTTATATTACTATTAGCTCACTTGTGAGGAGTAATCTTAGAAAAAATCAGTTGTCTTGATAATCCTTTTACTTGCACCAGTAAAACACTGTTAATGCCAGCAAATAGGATCTTGCTCTACAGCAGTAAGTCACAGAGCTCTTTACAAGTGCAGCTCAAGCTGACTATTTACTTGGGGTACAGAAACCCCACACAATGCTACAGCATGGGAGAGAAGTGGCTGGAAAGCTGCTCAGTGGAAAAGAACCTGGGGGTACTGATCAACTAAATATGAGCCAAAAATGTGCCAAGGAAGATAAGAAGACCAACAGCATCCTGGTCTGTATCAGAAATAAAGTGTCCAACAGGACCAGGGAGGTGATCTTACCCCTGTACTCAGCACTGATGAGGCTACATCTCAAGTACTGGGTTCAGTTTTGGTCCCTCATTATAAAATTGACATCGAGATGCTGGAGTGTGTACACAGAAGGGCAGTGAAGATGGTAAGGGGTCTTGAACACAAGTCCTACGAGGAGTGGCTAAGCAACCTGGCATTGGTCAGCCTGGAGAATAGGATGCTGAGGAGAGACCTCATTGCTCCCTACAATTACCTGAAAGGAGGTTGTAGCAAGGTAGAGACCAACCTCTTCTCCCAAGTAACAAGTGATAGGATGAGAGGAAATGGTCTCAAGTTGCATCAGGGGAGGTTTAGATTGAATACTAAGGAAAATTTCTGCACCAAAAAGTCATCAGGCACTGAAACAGGATGCCTGGAGAGGCGGTGGACTCACCATCCTTTGAGGTGTTTAAAACATGTTTAGATGAGGTACTTGGGGACATGGTCTAACAGTTATATCCAGGGAGACATTAGTTTGTGGTTTGATCTGATGATCTTAAAGTCTTTACCAACCAAGGGTTTTTGTGATTGAGTTCAGATAACATAGCTCTGTTGAAGCACCATTCCCAGACAGGTTTATAGTAGGTCATAATGTTGACAGTTATACAAGGTGTTAATGTAGGAGTGAACTTACTTTTACTAGAGCTGAGAGTGAAGGTTTTAATCACATGTACAATGCACGGACTTCCTAATTTAGCTGCCCCTAGTGTATGACTGTTTTGTCTCTACAAAGAGAAAGATGATTTTCCTATGAACTAGCATCCAAACCACAACAGTGTGCAAATGAATAAATTGCACAATACAGATATTTATGTGCATAGCAAAACAATGTATTTGCAAAGTTAAATGTGGGGCTCTCTGTGCAAAGAAGGTATGTGGAGGATGAAAGGGGAATTTTTTCAGCATGGAGTACCAGCATTTTTGCAGATGCATTGTTTTTGTTTCTGCATGAGCTTTTTAAAAACACTCTAATGTGTCCCAGTGAAGTCTGTGTATGTCTGAGTTCTAAAAATACCACTGTCTCCTACAAGGCCTAGAAAGCCTAAGTGTAGTAATAAATCGTATCTACTTCAAAGAGTTTATCTACTGCACTGGAAAAATAAAGTGGGTTTTCATTTCCATCGACTTTTGCGACAATCTAGAAGTATAATTTCTAAGCTATCTAAATTTATTTGACATTACTTATTTGGGAAGTTAGATTTCATTACATGGTAACCATACATCTTGATGTTGAAAGGTAAATTCAAAGGGATGATCTTTAAAAGTCAAAATGGGCATGACAGCAAGATCTCTTTGAGAAGATCGTGGCTTGGCCATCTAGTCCAAATGATTGGAGTTTAAGCTGAAGTTTTCCTGTCAGACAATCATATGATAGATAAAGATGAAAACCCTCTGTGTGAAAGGGTTCACATCCATTTTAGTAGTTAAATTTGAATTAACACATAGTGTGGTATTTAAGATAATTGACATGTAATACAGAAAGGATTCTTGTTTTGTAGCAGCAGAGAAATGATTTCTCAGCATTCACAACGAGGTAGAGGGATGTCATTGCTAAAGCACTAGAACTCACAGCAAGAGAGGAACTGGAGCTGTGACTGAGTTTCTTAACTGTGAAAGAACAGTTGCATCTTCATACACCCACCCATTTGTTTTTTCATATGCTTTGAGAATCCTTGAAGCTACATTTATTTGAAAAATATCTGAGATACTGTGATTTTAGTGGAAAAAAATTGTTTTACCTTTGACATACACATTGTTGGGGGGTGTGGAAATATATTTTAAAAAAAAGTAGATCTAGCACGTGGGGCAATACTGACCATTGCACGTGAGAAAGTTGATACACAGAACCTGTATGAAGTGCAAGAAGAAAGTTTTGCATCTGGAAAGGAGTAGTAGGACCTATAGTATTTATAGGTTATTCTGTTTTCTCTTCTTTCTGTGGCTTACCACTTATTTATGTACCTCTATGGGTTGTTCCAGTGGTCCTAAAGATAAATGCCACCTCTGTCTTAGAACTGGAAATATATGGACAGTCTGGTGTTTATGTTTTTTGTTGGTGTGGTGATGAGTGGGTTCTGGTTTTTGGGTTTGTTTTTTTTTTTTTTCTTAAAAGTTGACAGAAAAATAAAAATTACAACGGTAGATGTCAGGTAGCATATATGTTCTCTCTGCCGTTGTACGTCATGTTTTTTCTTATCAAAGAAATGCTTTAAAATGAGTCCAAAAGGATGAAGCTATTTGAGAAAAAATTGAAATTTTTCTTGATAATTTGGAAGACATCACAATATCAAGCATTCACTATCATTACTGTACTGTGACATTTCACATATAATTTATTTTAAAGTTTATATTCAGCTTTGTGAAGTGGCTTCTTTTCTTTGTTTTCATAGTATTGTAATTACACTGTTGATTGATACATTAACACCTCTTTTTGTATTATTTGCTCTGTGCCACTTAACTCTCCTCTGTGAGATATAATTTGATATCTCAGTTAGATTGGTTGCTTAAGCAACTGTAACTTTTCAGTGTACACAACAGAAAACTATTGTTCAGTTCATTATTTGTCTTCATTTCTGTGAGAAGATGGAGATTTGTGAAGAAAAAGTATCTTTTCATGTTTTTCATCACACTTGTCCTCTCAAAGGTTCATAGTGGAAATTACAGAATCACAGAATGGTTTGGATTGGAATGGACCATAAAGATCATCTAATTCCAACCCTTCTTCCATGGACAGGGATACCTTCAACTAGACCAGATTGCTCAAGTCCCTGTTGACCCTCAAACAGATCATCGTTCATGTATAGCCTAGTGTTGTCTGTAAACTTGCTGAAGACGTACTTGATTCTCTCACTCAGATAACTGATTTTAGAGACAACAAGCTCAAATACCAAGTCCTGTGGAGCACCACTTGTGACTGGCCACCAATTGGATTTAACTCCATCCACCCCAACATTTGGGGCCCAGTCATCCAGACATATTTTCACCCAGTGAAAAATCTACCTTCTGAAACCGTGAGCACCATTCCATGAAGGATGGGTTGCCTCAAAAGAGGACTCAATCTTGAAGAGTGCTCAGGGTTCATGTTACACTTGAGTGAAATGCTGGTTCTCCTGTTTCTGTAGAGCTGCTTAGTCCAAGGAAAGGGTGGTAGGGATGAAGTGTGACTAAATGCCATCCTCCATGCAGAGAGGTGCTATGACTACTATCTGACTCCTACCTTACCAAAAACACCCAAGCACAGGTTAAGAAAAGACATTGAAGTTTAGATTGAATATTTTGGAGAAGATCAGTAGTAAATTTGTGAAAGCTCAACACCCTTTACTGATTTGTGTTTTTCAGATCTATGATGAAATAATTTTCTGTTTCAGATTTTTGGAAGAGAATAATAGAATAATATAAACATCAAATCATCTTTCCAGAAAACTTCTCTGTAATTACCTTACATAATAAGGGTGGGTTGTTATGCAATGAAAAATGACTGAACAAAATGTCATTTGATTCATAACACGATGTATTAATAATCAAAATACCTTCAAGTGTTAATGTGAAATCTTGTCTTCTCTAGGCTGAACAACCCCAGCTCCTTTAGCCTATCATCATGTGTTGCAAGACACAAATAATAGCAATGGAGGTATATTCCATGTGAGCTGCTTGGACCCACATGCTGACAGACATTCTATTTGGAATTGGGTGGGCCCTGTCTCCATACAGGAGGAGGAAAGACAACCAAGCTTACTAGACTGTGTGGGTTCAGTGGCCTGCCAGATCATAACCACAAGGCTTTGGCAGACAGCAGCACACAATGCACCCTAATGACATCAAACTACAGAGGGACAGCATGTAGTGGAATAGGTCTGACTGGACATGAATGGCAAAAGCACAGCATTGTGACTAGCCCAGATGCCACATGCAATCTTATTCTATATTATTTAAATAGAGGGTATTTGAAGTTCCTGAGCCAGATCTGTGTGGGTGTTTGGTATAGTGACACTGGAGACAGGGGAAATTAAACAGGTTTAATTAAACTTCACCTAGTTTATTGGAGGACCCCTCTATTGTGGGCTTGCTGAGAGTTAAGGAGCAAAAGGTGCCCATTACCTCTACTAGCAACAGTGTGTGACAATAGCAATAGCACATTTGATTCCCTGATCCCCATTCAGAAGCTGATTCATCAACTGGAGTGTCAAGGAGCAATCAGCAAGACACATTCACCCTTAAACAGTCCTATTTCACCAGTACAGAAGTCTAATGGAGAATGGAGGCTGACAGTAGATTATCACAACATGAAGGAAATCATGCCACCTTACATCTTCCTGCCTTCCCAACTCGATGTTGTTGTGCTAGATGTTAAACTAGTACAACTAGTACAAACTAGTACAAACTAGTCAAAGGCAGCCAAGTGGTATACAATAATTTAAATTACTGATGTCTTTTTGTCTATGCAAAATGGACATCATCATATCCCAATAGATGTGTTTAACAAAATAATAGCTATGTGTCGTGGTAGGCCTAAACAGGCCAAATTAGGCTTGTACATGTCCTGGCTTGCCCAGGCATGTTTTTCTGCTCTCCCTCCTGTTTTGGGGGGAGCAACCATGGGAAAAGGGACAAAGAACCTGGCGCCACTAAGTCTGGGGTCTGGGATCT
>WBNM01041407.1:17584-37482 GCA_013399055.1 Ramphastos sulfuratus
TTGAACAAGACTGGTCCCAGGACTGATCCCTGAGGGACTCCGCTTGTCACTGGCCTCCACTTGGACATGGAGCCACTCTCTGAGTGTGGCCATCAAGCTAGTTCTCTATCCATCTAGTGGTCCACCCATCAAACCCATGTTTCACCGGTTTGGAGACCAGAATGTGGCGTGGGACAGTGTCAAAGGCTTTGCTCAGGTCCAGGTAAATGCCATCAGTTGCTCATCCCTCATCTACTAATGTTGTGACCTGTTCATAGAAGGCCAACAGGTTTGTCAGGCAGGATTTGCCCTTGGTGAAGCCATGCTCATTGTACACAATTACCTCTTCACTATCCTCCTGCTCAGTAGTGCCTCCAGGAGGATTTGCTCCATGATGTTACCAGGCACAGAGTTGAGACTGACTGGCCTGTAGTTCCCCAGCTCCTCTTTCCTACCCTTTTTGAAAATGGGGGTTATGTTTCCCCTTTTCCAGAACTTCACCAGACTGCCATGACTTTTGGAATATAATAGAAAGGGGTTTAACAACCTCATCCACCAGTTCTCTCAGTACCCGTGGGTGTATCCTGTTGAGTCCCATGGACTTGAACACTTTTAGGTTCTTCAGGTGATCATGAACCTGATCTTTCAGGTAATGTCTTCCTATTTATTGTGATTGCCATACATTTACCGTGCTTTGCATACTTCACATTGGAATTCTTACTAATATTAGTGTTGCCATTTCATTAAATCTATCCTCATTTCAGTCCACGGGTATCCTTTCAATTTCCCAATCCCCCTTCTCTGTTGAAGATGATAGAACAACTGCCATAGTTTAGCTGCAGATACAGGCTAAATGTTGATAAGGAACTACTGAGTAAGGCGAGAGTGAAGACAGGTTTGTTTTCTATCTTTCATGTGAGGTCAGAAGCTCTGAGTATGCCTGCTCAGCTGAATGCCCAGTAATGTATAGGCAGGGCCTTGCCGGAATTGGCTGTGATGAGTAGGTATTACATATGAGATAAACATGGATTAGGTAAGGGCTATCAAACGTTAAGTCATTGTGAAGTTAAAAAACTGAAGACATTTGGGCCTTTTGTGGGGTAGAGGGGATAGGAAGGAGAAAAAAACGCAAACAAACAGAAGTGCCAAATGTATTTACATATTTCCAGGATTAGACAAAACTTGTGAAGATATAAATTTTTCACAAGAGTACCGGAACTTGATTTTAGAGGATCAGTGTATGAGAACTGCAGTGGTGTTTTTTTAACATTGAAGTCAGTGTCTCTATGAAAAGCTTTATTCTGACACACTTTTAAGAGGAAGACCAAAACAGTAAAAAAACAGCATTCCCACATGTTCGTGCCTGATGGCTCAAGATAGTGAACAGGATCAAATAATTGCTGAGGGCTTTCAAAAATCCTACCACAACCTTTCACAATTAGCCATAACAGATAGAGTCCCATAAACTGTTATGTTTGGAGAATAGAATAGAATAGATGAATAGAATGAATAGAGACCATTAGCAAAAGAGGATAGGTGGATTTTTCACAGTATAATTTTATTCTTTTGAGGTTAAAGGAAAAATAGAAGTCAAGAAGAAAATAAATTATGCAGTTCAGAATATAATAAACTTGCAGTTGAAGATAACCTGCAGCATGATATCAAATTGAGAGAGGTACAAATAACTACTGCTTCATTCTCAGGGACCTTTTCAGATTCAGTAAATCCACCTGCACTCTGAGTAACTGACTGCATCATTCAAACACCTTGCCAATTAATGTGGAAAACAAAAAAAAGTGAACTCATTTTAGAAATGCTTCTGAAGTCACTTTCTTCTTTGCTCATGACTAGACTTCTGCAAACAAAGCATCTAAGTGATCATTGGTTTTCATTGAAACATACATTATCTACTGCTAGGTGCTAACATTGAAAAATCCACCTACATGAAATCTAGCTGCCATCAAAAACAGATAGTTAATGGAAAGGAATTTGGAAAAATATGCTTCACTTGGTTTCGGTTTTAAGATAACGGCTTTAAAATAATTATCTGCTTTACCCTAATCATAAATAAGATTTGTGTACTTAAATTGTTTAAAAAAAAATTTATTTTCCAGACATATATCAGTATTTTTCTAGCTACAACAATCATAACAGAACTTGAAACAGAGTACATGAAGTGCTGTGGCCCCAGCAATAGGTCCCGAACCAAAGCTGACTTGTAGATGATCATCCCAACCAAATGTTAGATATTATTAGTATCCTTTCATCAATGGAGTGTGTATCCATTTCCACTGTATAAACATTAGCATAACATGCATGTTTATTAGTGAAAGATTTAGCTTAGACAAAATATAATCATTAGTGGGGATGAAATGTTGTGAGAATGTATGTAGTTTTCCTTGTTTAGTAGAGTGCCAAGGCTATGTAAAGCAGACATACAGTCTCATTTGATCCTGTAGGTAGATAGCCCTGTTTAGTAAATAATCAAGACCTTATTTAGGATATTGTCAAGGCCATGCAGCCAGGTGTTTGGCCTGTTGGGAAGGATGTGATCGAAACCAAATAAATAGCTACATCTCCTTAATTCCTCCTTGGGCTATGGGAGGAATCTAATAGAATGAAACCAGCTATTCCCACATTTGCAGTTGTGTAGACTTTGTTCAACAACATAAAAGCAGGACTCTCTTACAGTGACTTTGGAAGCATTGTCTATGAGTGGATGCACTGCATGGGACTTCTGCACAGGACAATTGCTGGGAAAAGTTCTCCAAATCCTTCTTGTAACCAGAGCTCCCCAGTGACTGTGGATCTGGATGATGGTATAGTACTGGGGTATTTGGTAATGTATCATTCTTAATCGCCCTATGTAGTAATGATTGGATGCATTACCTTGATGTGTTTTACCTTTGATGTATTATTATTTCACTTGTTCTTTTACTGCTCTATACATAAGAAAAAAATGAGTTTACTTCTTTAACTTGGTGTCTGTATCTCTTGTGCTGACCCCATCAACTGACAATACATAAACTGGCATCACAAACAAGATTCAAAGATAAATGTATTGTGTGAAGGTTGTGATTTCTGTTTAAGCAAAGATAGAATCTTTTAATATTTTTTTCAGAGGAACCTCTTGATGTTTAGCTGAGTTAGAACCCCTTAGAAAATTCTGATCAAGGATCTTTTCTATCTTTCTACTTGGAATCCTAGTATTCTTCAATACAGTACTACACTNTAAAGGATTTGATTCTGGAAGTTGTGCAGTTCAATCTAGAATATAGGATATCCCTACTTTTGTCTCCCACTTGGTGTCTAATAACAACATCTGTGATAATATTTTAGGTCCTCAGACTGAGCAAATCAACTCCTAATCTCCTACATGAAATAAAGAAGCAGGTTCCCTGTATCAGGAGATATAACTTCCCAAAAACTCTCCTGCTGAAGAAAGGAACAAATTCCATCTGTAGTTAGCTTATCTGAGTCATAAAAAGCACTGTAAAGCGTATGAAATTAAATTATCAACAGCATTATTAAAAAGATCTCATCACCGATGTGACTTCAAAAGCTGGAATTCAATGGATTTAGAGTACTGTAGTCTAGGAGAATAGACTGAGCCAACAGAGGAGCTAGGGATTTAAGTATGGGCCCCCAAAAAAGATGCTGCTGTAGGAAGCCTGCAGTGTACACTGAGACACAAATATTCCTTCAAATCAAGAGGCAGAAGACTGAAGGGCCAGCATACATGAGTCTGTTTGGACTGAGTTCCTTGATGTGATCAGGTGCTTCAAGTGCTGCTTGAGCTCATGAGTAAACTCAAAGTTTTTCATAGTTATTCAGCAAAGCAAGATCAGACTTCTAATTACAAGATTGGAAGATATAAATTATTACTTTGTCACCTTGGTAATACCAGCCTCATTTAGGTCTACCAGCTAGACTGAGACACATTCCAGACATTACTCTGGAGATTCAACCTGTGCAGCAGACTTTTGAGTTCTACAAACTGTACTCAAAGTTGAACACCACTCCAGGGTGTAATTTCTGATTTCTTTCAATTTGTGGGTAGCACTCAATACACTAGCTCAGAGTAAGGAGATTTAGGATTTATGATGATGGGAGTTTATTTCTCCTGAGGGAAGATGAGAAGAGGAAATTTAGTCTTTGACAAGGCAAATAAAGATTAAGATGAATCCTATAAGCAGGCTCAAAAAATGTTACATTATTTTCTTAACTTATACAGCAAAAGTTCAGTAACTTCATCTCTGGATCCTACTGAAAAAAAACCAAACCACCATCAAACCAAACAAATAGCTTTCACAGCTAAAACACATGTTAAATCAACATGTGTATTAAAATGATCACACAACAGCTGGATTTGTATATTAATCCACACAATCAAAAATTCAGATCAATAAAGGAGATGCTCTGAAAGTTGGAAGCATGCTAGAATTTGGTTATACTTTCATGCAGTTAAGAACTACAGTTAAATTAACTGTAAAGTAAATTATTGCAGACAATGGTCTAACATCCATTTCAGTATTAGAATTAGAAATACAGGTAATTTAAAAAACATTGACAGTGATCAAAGCCTATTAATAACGGCAGATAAAATTAATGCTTTACAAATCAGACTTCTGCTTCAAATAGTCCTCAATGAATCAGATAAGAAGTCTTCATTAACACTATATGCAGTTTCCAGGAAGACTTGCATTCTTTTCAGGAAATTTTGCTAAAACTCAGGGCTGGTAGAAAAGGTGGGAATTTGGAAGCAGGAAATTTTCTGGACAACTCACAAAGTGCAAACTATATGCTTCACCTAGAGATTTCTGTAACGAAAGACAGCATTTGCAGATATAAAACCTCCTTTTGTCCTGGGAGAAAACTGAAAAAAATGCTTAAATATAGGTCCTGATAAACTATAGGGAATTCGACTGAAATGGGACGTGATCATTATTGCAAGAGTCTCTGATATGCCCCGAGAAGGTGTTTCCCAAATTATTTTCTGTCAATGTTGTTTCGGATCCCTTTTGTTCCTTACCTTGATTCCTACTCTTGGTTGGTCTCTATTTTCATTCTGTCCAAAATACTTCCCTTCTGAGCAGCAGATTCTTCCACTATAAAATAAAGTGACTACGCTGTACTCCCAAAATGCTTTCCAGTGATTGCAGTTCCCTTTTTATCCCAAAGGGCAGTCTCCTGTTTAAACCCTTGTCAAAACTTCTGTGTCTAGGTAACTGCTGTTTATCTAGTGATGATAGTACCCTAGATTTTACTGAATCACTTCTGAAGTTTTAATTTTAATTCTCAGAAACCCAAGCTCCTTTAACTTTTTTTAACATATTCACGGTTGCTTTCAGAAACACACTGATCACCACTTCAAGCTTAGTCTGGAGGTAAGAAGGAAAATGGAAACCATAATTTACAAAAGTTGAAATTTTTCATGCAGTGCCTTAGCAGTAATAGAGTTAATAAACTGGGAAATACAGTAAATATTAGCTCAGAGTAGTAAATGTTAGCTCAAAGTAGTAAATAATCTAAGTTGCAACATAAGTCTGGTGCAATTGAGCAATTTCCTACCAGAATCAGAGAATAAGAACCTTTGTACTTTCTGAAAACATTTCAGAATACTCAAGAACAGTTTGGATTGCAATACTACTAACAACTCTCACTATAAAGACTTCACTCAGCTTGTCAGAGCTACTCAGGTTGATTGAGTTGAAGCAGTTCTTTCCCTAGTCATGCTTCCAGACATTTTTATTTTCAGAAGTATTTATTCTTAATAATCTATAAAGAAAACCCAGGAAATACCTAGTACATAGAGAACTCCAAAATCTAGTATTGCTACATATCTTATTCCAGAATTTGAAGACAGGAGAGGGAGGGAAACACCAGCACTGACCTGAGAGAAAGAAACCAGAGACAGAATACAAAGTCTTTAGCTTGTTTTACAGAGTAAAGAAAACCTCCAAATGAATAAATTCATAGACTGCATCAGACCAGACAGGGATGGAATTTGATTTAACAACCTCACAAATGAGGGCAGACATCTAGTCTCTTCTTGTTCCCAGAAACAGCATATAGAATAACTATTAACACATTTTGTAAAGAAAGCAAGGATTTTTTTGCTTTCCATAAAAGGTGGAAAAGCAGATCAAGTAAGTTAAAAAAGATTCACTTACAATCACAAATATAATTAGACTTGAGGGATTTGAAGTCTGAGTTCTATGTTATGACCCTCTGGAAAGCTCAGTCCCTACAATCCTTGCAAGCTCTTTCCATCAAAAGCTAAGCAGAGAGGCAGTGAAAATGGGATCAGACTGAGACTTGTGCAATTATGTACAGAGCAAATGTGTAGAACTCCACTGTTACTGAAGTATTCACCCTGTAGGACCAAATTAATCAGCTGCCCACTTGTATAAAGTGTCTACATGCAATGATTTAGTCAGCAGGTCAGCTGCCAGTGACATACAAGTGACAGTTCTCATCCACCAAAGTCATAACTCTGCTGTCCCAGTGCTGATTTTATGGAGTGAATCAGGTCAGGAAAGAAGAGCAGTTGTTTAAAACAGTATCTAAGAAGAACAGAGTTGATATGAGAAGATGGAGCACAGAAGGATATAAGAAGTTCAAACCCATAGTATGGTATTCTATATGGATATAGCCCCTTGCTGCTTGATTCAGTTGTTCAGGAGTAACTTGACTTCAGATCATCTGTTAAACAGAATGTCTAGGTACCACAGAATCATTTTATATCCATAAAAACAAGAACGAAGAGATGGAGGGAAGAACTGTAACTGAATTCTATTAAAGAACAGTAACTTTGAAGTATCTGTATCTTTGCAATATTTCTAAAAGTGTAACTTCCAATTGTTTTAAAGACATGTCTTTCAGAAATACTGCCAAGCTCATCAAAGTCTCAAATGATCAGAACCTCACAGCATTTACACCAAATCCAACAAGGGTTTCTACAGCTTGGTAAAAATTTTATGAATTAAGTAAAGTGCTCAAGACTCACGTAATTTTTCCACATGACGGCATTTTCATTATGTCATCTTTACATTTCATTGTAACCAGTAAATCATAGAATCATAGAATCATAGAATGGTAAGGTTGGAAGGAGACCTCAAGGATCATCTAGTTCCAACCCCCTGCCATAGGCAGGGACACCTCCCACTAGCACAGGTTACTCAAGGCCTTGTTCAGTCTGGCCTTGAACACCTCCAGGGAGGGAGCAGCCACAATCTCCCTGGGCAACCTGTTCCAGTGTCTCACCACCCTCACTGCAAAGAACTTCCTCCTAACATCTAGTCTAAATCTTCCCTCTGACAGTTTAAACCCATTGCTCCTTGTCCTGTCATTGCAAGATCTTATAAACAGTCCCTCCCCGGCCTTCCTGTAGGTCCCCTTCAGATACTGGAAGGCTACTATAAGGTCTCCTCGAAGCCTTCTCTTCTCCAGGCTGAAGAGCCCCAACTCTTGTAGCCTGTTCTCATAGGAGAGCTGCTCCAGCCCTCTGATCATCTGAATCCTGACACATTGATATTTGTGAGAGGTTGTCAATTGCTTGAAAAAAGTATAGATCTTCATTATGACCTCTAATAATTTACCTAAAATGAACCCCAGGGAAAACTAAATTTATATTTTTATCTAGAATTTCCTCTGAAGAAGGAATTCACTGACAGTATCTCTCAGTGTCAGATTATATTGCTTCTGGTACAAAAATTGATTTAAGAGAGAAAGTAAAGTTTAACAGAATTTAATACATATTGATTTAAATTCAATCTTTTGTTGAAATAATTTTTTAAAACCAAAAACTTACAGTGTCTATACTCATATAGGGGTAAAAACCAGTGTTTTCAGCCATCTAGGTCAAAATCAGAGGGGCTGTCTCCAAGTGAGACTTTGCAGCAGGCATCTCTTATCAGCATCTCTTACCAAGCCCCAAACCAAAATGACATGACCAATGAGGCAGTTCTCAAGTCAAGTAAGTAAGCTTCAGGTCTACAAATCCTGTTTCTTATGGGAGGCTTTAGCTATGCAGACATCTGCTAGAACAATACAGCAGTTCATCTCTCATCCATCAAGTTTCTGGAATGAGCAGATGACTCTTTCACATAAAAGCTTGATGTGCAAACCAGGAATAAGGTGCTGCTGAGCTTGTTGCTCACTGTTCAAGAAAACCTGCTTTGTAATTTCTTGGTTGGTGACAATCTCAGCTGGGGTTTGGGATACTGCTGAGCACACTGAAGTTTAGTTCCAAAACAAAAGGGTTAGATATTAGAAGAGCAAACTTCAAAATGCTTAGCGTTCAGTTGGAGGGGATCCCACAGGAAGCTCCTATGAAGGACAAAGAATCTAGAAAGTGCTGGAGGTTTTTCAAGAGCACTCTCCCAGACAAAAAAATCCAGTTCATCCCCTCTAAAGGTGTCATAATATGAATTAATTATGATTATCAATATTAAGATTAATAATCAGGCAAAAACAACAAAATTATGAAGATTATTTATTAATATTAAGTCTTACCATAAAACTTATTTATAAGGTTTGAAAGAACAGTTTTGGGTATTTACACAGGGAACAGGCAATTTAAATAGTTAAGCAAAACCAGAAATGCAAACATTAGTTTAGACTGGAAAGAAATAACATGGTGGTAATGCTGCTTGCTCATGGCTGCTAAGCAAGGTGGCTGACACCTAGAATCTTTATGGAGACTTTGAGGTTAGATTTTCTGGGTTTACTCATGGCCAGGCTGCGTTTATGAGGGATACATACCTTTAGCATGTGCAGGCAAGCAAGAGATGCAGGTGGCAGGCAGGCTCTGGCTTAGTTTTCCTCTGGTGCTCAGGGTGGCTGCCGGTGCACGCAGAGAGGCTGACAGGTCTGGAGCACCTCTTGTCCCTGCAGCTTTTTCACGTTAGCTGTATAGGTGCTTCCTATTTTTGAGCTGCAACCTCAACTGCAGTCCTTGTTTCTCTGGGCAATACAAGGCAAGGCAAGGCTTACCATTTTGGCCAATACTGATATAGCTTTCCTCAGACAATAATGACCAATGGCACAAGAAAGTTAAAGGGAGAAACTTGATACTTTCACCTATAGAATTGAGTTTGCCCAAATATGGCCAGAGATATACATGATCCCTTTATGTGCCACAAGATCAGACCCATGTGTGACACATATGCTGGGTTTTCCTGGACCCAGCATACGTGCGGGCAAGTCTGGGCCATATTTGAGTCACCAGGCTTAGAAACACCCAGCCCACTGTCTGTCTTACGGCATGTTTTGGGCTTGTCTTTCCAGGACAAAAGGAAAGGGAAGTGGGTGGAATAAAATACTCCCTTGGCTTAACTCTGAGCTTCTGTGTCTGCTCAGAACTAAAACAAAAATGTACCAGACAATGGACAAGTGGAACATTACTTGCTGAAGATTACAAGAGCATTACCAGAGAATGCAGAGATGCAGTTAAGAGAACAAAGCTTAACTTGAACTGAAATTGGCCAAAGATGTCAAAAACTTAATGGAAGGATACATTAACAACAAGCAGAAACAAAGAGAGACTTGTGACCATTTGAGCTAGATTTCTAGCTCAGACATAAAAAAATCGGGAACAGAGAAACTTAGAAGTGAAAGAGTATAGGAGTCTCTGAGCGGAGAGGTGAACATTCCAGGGATAGGCCATAAAACAGCAGCAATGGATAAGNAGACTATAGGCCCACTATTAAATAGGAGAGGTGAACTAGTCACCAACAACACTGAAAAGGCAGAGGTCCTCAACAACTTCTTCACCTCTGTCTTTGACAACGCTGTTGGGTCCAGATAAAGGGAACAAAAATGCAGGATAGTGCAGATACGGACCTGCCATCAATGAGGGACAAGTTGCTATGTCAATTATTATAGGAGCTTGATCCTTACAAATTGGTGGGCCTAGATGACATCCACCCAAGGTTGCTAAGAGAGCTGGCTTGATGTTGTGAGGTCTCCATAATCAGTCTCCATAATCTGTGATAATTCATGGAGAACAGGAGACATTCCTGAAGTATGGAAGAAGGCTAATGTCACCCCTACCTATAAGAAGGGTTCCAAGGAAGACCCAGGAAACTACAGACCCATTAGCTTTGTTCAGCCTTGAGAAAAGAAGGTTCAGGGAAGACCTTATTACCACATACCAGCACATAAAGGGTGGCTGCTGAGAGGATGGAGGCTCCATTTTTGCAAAAAGAGTCGTATGGAAAAGACAAGGGGTAATGGGTACAAAATACTCCTGAGAAGATTCCCTTTGGACTCCAGAAGAAAAATTTTCACAATGAGAACATTTACATACTGGAATGATCTCCTAAGAGAAGTAGTGGATTTCCCCGTATAGGTCAGTTTTAAGACTCAGCTGGACGGGGTGCTGAGCCATTTCATTTAAACTACAGTATCGCCTAGAAAGGTTTGACCTTGGGGTCCCTTTCAACCTGGAATTTGGAAATTCTGTGATACTGTGTGGTTTTATGATAAATGACATGGACATCACATAGCTCCAGTTCTGCATTATTTGAGTAGCAGAGTTGTTGTGGTTCTGGCCAGTTTTAATAATTTCACTGGGTGTTCATAGGGCTATTCACAGAGCCATTGATAGAGACTAGTGATACAAAAATCTGACAGCCAAGAGCTGTTTACACTGGTGCAGGTTATTTTAAAGCCACTGACTCTAGCAGAACTACTTCTGACTTATACCGATTTTGGTTAGTGAAGAACCAGTCTTCCCAAGTTTGCAGCAAGTGTACTTCTTTTCAACAAGTTCAGTAAATCTGCAGAAATGTGAGAAGCACTGGAATCATGTAAATAAGCCAGATCTTGTTCCCAATTATGGAGAAAATTGAAATGTACTATCTTAATTTTTGAATTACTTCTTTGGATGAAGCAATCAAATTATATGAAGCTGGCCTGATGTCTGCAGTAGACAATTATTTCTAATTAAGTAGCTCAATCTTGTTTTAAACATTTATTGGAAAATGCATAAAAAATTTAATGTGATGTTCAGTGAAAAATAATTTGTCTGAAGCACCTCTACCAAAACCTTAATCTCAATGCCTTGTGATAAAATAAATCCTTTTGATAGAGGGTTTATATAACGAAAATAATATTACATTTTTGACATAAAATAATGTCAAAAATGGCAGGAAGTGAATTCTTTAATGAAAACTGGTACCCATTGCCTCTCACCAAGATGACCTCTTGTTTCATTACGCAATTTAGCCAGATCCTGTATAAATGTAGCTTAAAAAACCCAAAACTTTTGTTACATCAGTGCTATTCACCCCTAATGTAGTTTTAAAGTATTTCACAATTATCAACATAGCTGAGGAAACAGAAACTTTCCACAGCTCAAATTCTAAGAATAACCATGGACCAGATTGTGAGATTATCTACCTGGTAGACAACTTGTTTTGGGAAATTCTCATAGGTTTGAGTTTCTTCTAAGTGTATGCATGCTGTAAAACCCTTGCATATAGTGTAGCTANAGGACCCAGCTAAATGATCTGCTAATGGGGGACTCAGCATGGCTGGAGAGACAGTGATGGAAAGGCACTGCTTTCAAACCATTCCCCCATTAAATACATTGTTTGAAAAATCGAATCGATGAATAGGCACTAGCACCAGTTGTTTTGGTCAATGAAGTCAAAGTTTTGGGCTTCATGTGATTACGCCAGCACATTGAGGGGCTGCACAAGACACCTGACACATGATGCTGGCTGCTAGCCCTCAGGGTGGCTTTGCTGAAGCCAAACCCTGCATTGTTTTGTCTTCTCCTCAACTCAACTCCTGCACCCCTACAGCAGCAAAGAGGAGGTGCAGTGGCCAAGCCAGTCCAGTAGGACTTAGATCCTGTCAGGACACACTCCTGTGTGAGGTCTTCACTATGTTAGACAGCATCTGCTTTCTCACCTGGTATGAAGTGAAACCTTTGTCCCAAGTTTTGACATACAAGCCAAAGTGCAATGAATTTCAGGACCCTTGTAATTTCTGAGTACTTATTCCTACAGAAGATGAGGCTGTCGAAGGTGTACTGACTCCTAGGTGTTCAAAGTTTTCAGAATATTTCAGAGAAAGGTCATCATGTGGTACACCAGACTGTGGAGCAATTCATCCAGAAAGAGGATTATTGTGCATAACTAATTTGTTCAGTAACCAATGATCCAGCGTAGTCACAAACATTAGGAAGCATCAAATCACTGTATCTGGAATAGTGTGGCCAGCAGTACCAGGGAGGTCATTCTCCCCTTGCACTCAGCACTGGTTAGGCCACACCTAGAGTACTGTGTCCAGTTCTGGACCCCTCAATTTAAGAGAGCTGTTGAGGTGCTTGAACATGTCCAGAGAAGGACAACAAGGCTGGTTAGGGGGCTGGAGCACAAGCCCTACAAGGAGCAGCTGAGGGAGCTGGGGTTGTTTTGCCTGGAGAAGAAGAGACCTTATTGCTCTCTATGACTACCTGAAAGTAGCCAGTTGGGCATTGGTCTCTTCTCCCAGGCAATCAGTGACAGAACAAGAGAACACAGTTTCAAACTGCATCAGGGCAGGTTTAGGCTGGGTATTAGGAAGAAGTTCTTCTGAAAAACAGTGATTGTCCATTTGAATGGGCTGCCTGGGGAGGTAGTGGAGTCACCATCCCTGGAGATATGTAAAAGGAGGCTGGATGAGGCACTTAGTGCCATTGTTTAGTTAATTAGAACGGTTAGATGATAGGTTGGACTCAATGATCTTAGAGGTCTTTTCCGACTTGGTTAATTCTGTGATTCTGTGATTCTGTAAAGTCTCTGTTTTTTAAGATCAGATCTAGTGGTCTCAAAATACAAGTTAAAAAATAATTACAAGTAAAAGAAATTTGGTGTTATGAAATGATGAAAGTCATATCTTTTTAGTGGAGAGTAGAATGAATAAAATGGAGATTGAATGCAGCAATAGATTATGATGGTAATTAAGTTCTGTTGAAGAAGACAATAAATTTTAACTACTGTATGACACTGTTACATTTACTTGGATTTTAAACACAAAGCAAAAAGAATTGTTTGTGGTATGATCTGCTCATAGAATAGTAATTTAGCTTATGCAACAAAGTTGGGTGGTGATAACAGTGTGGTCCCTCTGATTTGATGACTATATCAGTCAGTGCCTGAAAGCTGAAAGCAGCAGGTACTGCCTGTCAGTCACCACAATTTAATCCATCTTGAGTTACAAAATAGCTGAACTTTAGCCATTTTGTTTCTGTTCCGTAGCACTCCAAATTCCTTCCTTCTCCCCGCCCCTGTGGATTTGAATGGGAGAAGGCAGCGCAAAAACTGCTTTTCCCCTGCTGCCCTGCGGGGTTGAAGGGGGAACAGCAAAAGGCATCTTTCCACACGTGTGCTGACCCATGTGGAAGCCCACACTGGGAATCTGGCTTGTGGCTGGGTTTTTGCACCCAGTATAAGTTGGTAAATGGACACATTGTCTAGAAAAGCATAAACAGAGCAAGAGAGAAGGTGTGAGTTTCTACCTTAGAAGAGTTCCTGCCTTAGAGGAGTCCCCCACCTTGGCAGAGCTCCCATTTTGGACCATCCTCACTTTCAGACAGCTCCTACCTTTTTACACAGCTCTTGGTTTTGCATGGTCCCTGCCTTTGGACGCTTCTCCCCACTTTTGCACCGCTCTGTGTAAGCTTGCAGGCTTGGCAAGTCCCAGGGTCCTTTTGAGAGAGCTGCCAGTGGCACCTGGATCCAGCTGCTCTCAGACCTTACTACAGCCTATTTCCTGGCTGCTATTCCCAACTGGGGAGACCCAAGCAGTTTGGCTCTCCCCTGCCGCTGCTGAGGCAGTGTTGCTTCCATGAATCCCTGTCTTGTGGCAGTCGTGCTTTGAGATACTTCTGACTTTGGCAGCTTTTTCCCTACCTTGGACTTGTGCTGCGTGGATCCAGACTATTGGATATTGCTTGCAGCATCAGAAGGCAGCCGAGCCACAGAGAAATCCAGCAAGGGATCATCACCAAATACCTATCTTACCTTCATGAGTAAAACCTGCAGCTCCCTTAATTCTCTGCTCTGCCTGATTGATACTGGGGTACAACTGTGTTTATAGCTTAGCCTTTTCCATTTCCTGACTTCCTAAATCTAAATTTGTCCATAACATCCTGTTGAAGAATTTCCAATTGAATTAGAACTTGTAAATAAACTAGTTTTATATATAGCTTTGGGGGTGGGGCTTTCAGGAAAATAATTCTATTTTTATAATTCCTGACTTGGCCACATTAATTCCCTGCCTCCATGACAGTTTCTTCTGCTCCTTGTAAGACAGCTCTAAATTTTTCACATTTAGAACATGCTTTCTGCAACAGTCAAATCCATTAATAGGGCATGATTAATGTCCTGATTTTGTACATAAATGACTAACTTCAGATTAAAATAAGGAAAAAAAAAGAGTTTTGCTTTCCTTTTCACTTGAATCAGGACATAGTTTTGCGTAATAGAAGTTGACAGTTAAGGCAAGAGTAATGTTGATGACTTTATTTAAAATTCAGGTAATAGCTTTCTGTTTATCTGCCATTCTTCCCTGTGGAAATGGGGTCATACCAGTCACATTCAGTATCCATTAAGTTTTCCTGTGTGGAATATACTTTAGAAATTATGTTTTTTCACAAAGTCATTTGAAAGTACTTACTAAGAATTCTGTTTCCATTTTTATGTTGTATCTCTTTATGGAGAAGATGACCTGTTTCTGGCAGCATGAAATCCATATGCCAGTCCAGCTCCACACTCAGAGAATCCTGTCAGGTACGTATGTGTGAATACCAAGTATTTTGAAAATTAAAACCCTGAGGTGTCACTGCTGATGAACCGCCAGTAAGTGTAATTTCAGCAGTAAGGACATGTCAAGCCCAGAGGAGAAGTTGGAATGAGAGAGAGGTGGTAGAGAAGACAGAAGGCACCTAACAGAATGGGCATTAAACACCTTCCAGCTGGCCATGATCTATTTATGAAACAACCAGTCTGAATCTGAGCCATTTGAATTATCTGACAAGAAAAACAAACAAAGCAACAACAAACACAAACAAAAACCCTCCACAAACCCCAAATGTAACAGTTAGTTGTTTAGTTCTTATATTTTCACATCAAAATTTATATACCATCAAGGTGGATGAGACTGGGCTCTCTTAAATTTCAGGATTCAAACTCAAATGCCTCAGAATGAGTCTGTGTCAGAATAAGCGTTAACATTTTTATTTGTTTTTCTTGGCTATATCTGTAAGACTAAGTAAAATCCTGCAGGGACTGTTTTCCTGTCCTGAAGCCAAATGGCATGGCCAGGTTGGGCTTGGACTACTGCATCTTCTCTTCCCCATCTCCTCCAAATATCAGGGTCCAAACTGTCCACTAGGAAGAACCTTTGGCACATGCTGTTCCTCAGACTGGGCTTATGCAATGTCTGGGAGAACTGGCACCATCAGCAGCCTCGGTGACTTTGCTGTGGGCAAATGACAGTCCAGTGCTCAGACTCCTGTCCTGGTCCTGGTGTTTTAGTATTATGACATATCTACCTATATATCCACATGAGTACATATATGTATAGATATATACACATATGTGTATTGAGTATATACTACAGTCTTTATGCTACAGTACTTAATAAATACAATTCACTACAGTGCTTCCCTCTTCCACTCACAGAAGGCTCCCTGATTTTATTCACTGAGTTTTGGCTCTGCATCACAAGAGTGAAATGTCAGTTTTGGAGAAGTGGCAATGGGAGTCACACGTAAGAGCTGAATGTGTAAACTACAAACAAATAGAGAGCTCAGCAATTTGTGTCATCTTCAGATAGAAGGATCATCCTGATGACACTGGGGTACTTCTTTGGCCCTTTTGTTCTGAACTACAGAGAAAGGGTAGAAAACCAATCAGTATCTGATCGTAATAGTTATCAGTCACTAAGCAGCCATAAGGCCCTTCAGAAAAACTTACTGCTTTGAAAATGCGCTGCTGTCACCACTGGGGAATCATCACAGAAAAGTAATGTTTTATTCTCTTTGAAAATATGTCCTTGATAGCAAAGTGACAAACACCTTTTGCTTTGGGAGCACTGGCAAGAGTCAATTCCCAATTAAATGCAAGGGCCATTCCCTCTGTCATTCTAAATAGTGAAGAGAAACTCATACAGATTACTGGCATTTATTTATTTCAGAAGCGGCAGTAATACATTTATATCATCTGGGAGTTACCATTCTTAATATTGAATCTTCCTATATATAAGAAGTTTAAATAGTACTACTGTTTTTAGCTTCAGTAAAATAGGTAAACACACCTACAAAAGCTGTATTAGGATTTTTTTTTCTTAACAAATCTAAACTAAATTAGCTTGATCTGCTGAGTGATACTTATTCAGTCTTGAAAGACTGAATGTAGGAATACAATCTGATGCTCTCTGTACTAGATCGAAGTGGTGATCAAACTGATGAATTAGAGCCCATTTTGAACATATATCTAACTGTGTTCTTCAGTGAAATATCCAGATGAGTTCTGAATACCTTAAAGAGTAATCAGTATTTGAAGAGTCAGGAAACAACGAGGAATCTTTTCACAATTTCTTCATGTCTGACCAATAGTCATATTGTCCTTCTAGAAGCAAATCCTGTGATATCCTCCTTCATGGTTGCATTATCACTTCTCTTTTCTTGAGTTTTTATTAGTCAACTGTGTTATCTTGAGGTTTCTCTTTGGTAGTCATCAGGTAAGCTTGTCAGAGAAAACAATGACGTGTAAAAGATGTTCTTTAAACATTATCCCTTCTCCACTGTAATCAAGTGTAAAACTGAAAAAAAGACTAAACAGATCTCTCCCTTTTTTGTTTTGACCAGGACTCTTTAGCAAGTGCATTTGCAGCAAATTCAGCTTGTTTACATCCTGATAGTACAAAGAAGTGATTCATCTTCAGCAGAAGAAACATTATTTTAAAGGAGAATTGATGATCCTTTCTATAATGAACCCTTTTCACTTGTGGTGCCTTTTTTCAATATTCACCCCACACACGTAGAGTCACTTCATTTTAGAGACTCAGATAGAAGAAACAGTGTTTGAAAGCACTTGATCCAAGAACTAAATCAGAACTGACAGGACTGACTTAATAAACTTAAACTGAGCGATTTCATGAGATCCAAGAAAATTTGCTCAGTCAGTTCAACTACCTGTAAGAAAGATGGTGACAAAAGCTCTATGTAGGAGGCCATGCAGCAGATCACAGTAATTCATATGAAAACAGACATGTAGTTTGACAATTTAGTGTTAGAAATAAAGAGATGGAAGTATAGATATTGAAGGTCTCTGCCTTAGGCTATAGTCTTTACAGCTGTGCACTGTGGGTATAAAATAAGCATTTATTACTAAGTAAAAAGAAAATACTACTACACACCATGTAAAATTCAACCTTAAAATGTTTAATACACTCCTTTTTTGACTATGTTCGTCTACACTCATAACTTTGCAGATGTCAGGCTCGGAAAAAGAGGTCTGAACAAGTTGAGAAAAAATGCAAAAGCGTGTAAGGAACAGTACGAAATATTATGGACCATATACACTATCATGGTAGGCTTGAATAGACCAAAATAGGCTTATACATGTACTGGCTTGCCCAGACATATTCTTCTGGTCTTCCTCTCTCTGTTTTGGGGAGAAGCCACTGCAGAAAGCAGACAAAGAACTTGGAACCACTGAGTCTAAGGACTCTGGCTTGCTCAGACTTGTTTTATTCCTGTTTACATCCTGTGGTAAACAAGGTAGACACACTTGGCTTGTGCCTGCCTCATGCAAGGCCTATGTTATTCCCAAATTTGGATAAAACAAGCCTATAGCTTCATCTAATATGGTCAAGCTCGGCTAACTGCCATTCTGATTGGCTATTCTGTGTCCAAAGGACCATTAGTCTTGGGCTGTATTGATAAAAAGAGATGAGCAGGTAACACAACGTGCTCTGCCATTGTATTTGTGCTTGCTTGCTACTGCCTAATGTCATCGCTCACTGCCTTATTACATCCTGAACTGCCTGGAAACTTCACTGCCTCGAGTTTACCAGAAACAGGCTTTAAATGCCTCCATGCAATTGGGTGGCACTCCTGAATATCAAAATTAATAAACAATATTGATTTTGGAAAAATATAATCTTGCATTAATTAATTACCCCTCCATTATATACACACATGCACACACAGAGAGATTTTTTCTCTGGACAGTAGTGGAACTGTGAATCTGAAGTGAAATATTCATTCATATGATTTTTGACAGCAGACACTTGGGTTATACTGAAGAAATTACAAAGCCAATATCTAGAGTATGCTAATGGTCCTGTTTGTAAGAGGAAGTGTAGAAATTACGAGAAGACCCTGAAATGGGGTTAAAAAAAAAAAGAAAAAAAAAAAAAGTGCTCCTTCCCTCAGAAACATTAAACATCAAAGAATGCATGCTCAGAAGGTAGTTTTCTTTGACACGTTTTCCCAGCCTTGCTTCTTTGTAGCTATTACACTGTCTACACTGCTTTCTCTCACCATTTATGTGTTAGCTACACTAATTATTAGATGCATCCAGGCCTTAAGAACAACAGGAATTCTCCTGAAGGTTGACTACAAATTGTGAAGTGGAAGCACCACCAGCAGTTAGTAATCTTAGATGACAGCACAGGAGAGAAAACTCAAATTAATTTTAGCCAGAAAAAAAATATATGGCTAAACATCTGAGAGTAAGGCATCCTTACATATTAGCCAAAATTTTAAAACAGGGCATTTCATAAAAAGTGCAGGAATCCAAGTGCCTCTGTGTGACAATATTAGTATGCAGTGCTTTAACCAGATAGAAATGGATCTCCCTGTAGTACTGGATGTACAACATTTACACAGCTACAGAAATTTGAGATGATTCTGTGGCTACCTAACACAAGTGAAGGTAAGCAGAGAAGGGTCCTTTTCTGGAAGATACAGGCTATCCAAAGGAAGACATCTGTTAATATATACTGAGAGTTAACTAATTAATGTGAACACCTGCTATTTCAGGTATTTAGAAAAGCTCTTCTATTTCTGCAACTTGAAAGAAAAGAGGAGGTAATACAGTCTAGACACTATAGCAAAAAATATCAGGACAAATAGCTTTTCTGTGGCTTCTTTTTGTCTAAGCAGCCACCCAAGTCAGAGAAAGGGATCAAATTAATACAAATAACAACAGTTCTCAGAGAAAAACAGAGTTCACATGCAATCTCCAGGGTACTTCTGTATTAGCCTCAACCTTACAATCACTGAGATACAGAGCATTTCTGAGCCAGATTTAGATGAGAAGCAGCAGCAGTGCAAGACCCTGTTTCGGGAAGAGAGCAGCACCGAGGCTAGTTCCACTGGAACGCGCTTCTTTTTGAAGACTTTTTGAAGCATTTTGGTGTTTTGGGTTTTTGTTTTTTTTTTTTGTTCATTTTTTTGTTTTGGGGTTTTTTTTGTTGTGTTGTTGTTGTTGTTGTTTTTTCCTTTACCTTGGGGCTCTCCTGAACTGAGAACCCCAGAAGGAGGCAGGCAAGTGGCAGGTGTGGCAAGATACATGGTGTATGTGCACGCTGGAGAGAGTGATGCAGCAAGGGCAGTACCCGTCACGCATGTGATTTAAACAAGAAGCAGCAGTGGCATGAGACCCTGTTTCAGGAAGAGAGCAGCTTCCGCTGCTGAGCCCAGCCAGCAGTGCAGACCTGAGGAAAAAAATAAAACAAACAAAAAAACCAAACAACCGACAAACCAACCAAAAATCATCAGTTCCTCGAAGGAAGGTCAAAGGTAGTTTGTAAAACTGTGGGTATCCAGATGGAGCTCACTTGTAGGCATCCAGGCATCCAGGCAACTGGTTGAGATGAGTTTTGGAACCTGACAGTTGAAGTTGAGGGTG
>WBNM01041408.1:2117-31798 GCA_013399055.1 Ramphastos sulfuratus
AAAGAAAAAAAAAAGAGCGAGATTAAGAAAAAAAAAAAACAGAGATTAAAAAAAAGAGAGAGAGAAATGAGAAAAACCCAAACCCCTTTGCAGCTGTCACGGTTGCTCGCTGCCTCAGTGCCTCCAAACACCACTTGGCTCCCGTGCGTTGATGCATTTACTGTACTGGTAATTAATGCCGTTAGCTTTGTAATTAAAAAAAACAACTTTTTGCCTTTATACTTGGGGTGATAATGCTGCAAGTAAAAATTAATTAAAACGAGATGAATTGCCTTCAGTTAAACGAAACGGAAAAAGAAGGAAAGGAGGGGGCGTGGAGGGGAGGGGGTCGTGGCGGTAGCAAAGAGAGAAGGAGGCACACGCAGGAGCCCTGCTAATGAAGCAAAATGATGCTGTCGACATCTTTAAAGATTTTTTCCCTTTGGCTACAGTACCTTCTGTTGGGTTCTGGGTTAATGGAGCCTAAAGCTATGCGTCTGCCAGGAAGACTCTGTGAGCCACCATCGTCCCATCTCTTTCATGAGGTCCACAAACACACCCGCCCATGTTTGTTTAAATCCCTCCCTGATCACCTTCCTACCCCCCACCTGGCTATGAGGGGGTAATGGGCTGTGAAATTGGCTTTTCCATTATTATTAATTAGATCTGATGTCAGGCTTTTTGTTTTGGTTTTTGTCTGGGTTTGTTTGTTGTTGTTTTTTTTTTCTTTCCCATAGTTAAAGTAAGGAAATACTCCTATCCCTGAAAAAGAGGACAAGCTCCTTTACAAAGTTGATTCTGGGAGCCAGTACTGGCAACTGGAACACATTTTGGGTGGAGGGTCAGAGCCACTCTCCCTCCTTTTAGCTAATGACTTCTATGTCGACTGCTTAATTCTTTCTGTCCCTCACAACCGAGTCCCATCTCTGTACACAGAGTAGAATGAGAGCTGACTGTTATCAGAAAGGATGGGAAGTAAGCCTGTGTAAGAGATGGAGGAACTCCCTGGCAGCAAACAGCCTTGATGAATGGAAGGGAAGTTGAGAGTCTAGCACAAGGCAGCAGAAACAGAATTTCAGAAAGTCTTGGACGAGAAAGAAAAGATTTCTTTGAATAGACCCAAATGGTTCAGAAATAGATCAAAATCCATCTTTGGAAGTGAGTTTGAATTTTACCATTGTTAGGTCCATCTCATTTCCTTACTCTTAGTATGCAGGAATTTAGCACATGAGGGGACAGAAAATGGTCAATCTGTCCAAAATCATGAGCTTGAGAGCACCTACCTCACCAACCATCTGTCCTGTAGCACCCACTGCTTTTCAGCCATTTCAGTTTGGGAACTTCAGAGCTTTCCCATGTCCAGGACTGCCTTACTGCAGACAGGAACCTACTTTTCCATCCATCACAGCTCCCTAAGAGTAATACAAAGATGCCCATGGGGACTGCTGACTCTAATAATAAACCTCCTTCTCTAGATGATCTATCTATCTACAAATAATTGTGTACTCTAGAGATAATGTTGTAGTATTTAAGTGCCCTGGGTCGGGAGGAAATGTTGTTGCTGTGCTGGAAAGTTCACATATGACCAGAAACCACGAACACCCTATGGCCTGGATTTCAAACTCCCATCAAATCCTCTGCAGCTTTTCACAGCACTGCTCTTCCATCCTCCCATTTCCCCTCCAAAGCACTTGGTTCCCATAATGGTCTGTTTCAGACTTCTGTAAACCCACTAAAACCCCAAGACTTTAGGACTAGACCTTCCCCTCAGCTTCTGTAAGGTCAAAGCAATGTGGTTTCACACGCAGCAAAGCAAAGTCAGATGGATCCTGTGGCGAAAATCGAGAGTGAAGTCCTGACTGTTTGCCCAGAAAAGCCTGTTCTGTCTCCAGCTCAAAATTCAGACAGAATTTGAGCAGCAGGACTCATGTATCTCCTGCACCAGGTGAAAGGACTTCGTTCTCATGTAACCTGCACTTTCTAATTCTAAGACTGTCGTAGCAAGATCCACCATGAAGGTGCTATTGATTCTGATGTGGCTGATGGGCACATAGCACTTTGCATGCCCTTCATGACAGGAATGTACTCCCTTAATAAAACAGCAGCATCCAACAATAAAACAACAGCATCTGGTCCATGTTTGGAGGAGGGATGGATGAACATGTCCCACTTTCTGGAAGGATGGTAGAGCTGACACGTGCAGAGAGCTGCTAAGACTGAACAAAAGGAAGAGCACCTCCCCTCTGTCAAAGCGTTCCTTCCCTTCTGTCCCCACTTATCACAGAGTGGTAGGGGATGGAAAAGACCTCTGGGAGTTATTTAGCCCAACTCCCCTGGTAAAGCAGGATCACCTAGAACAGAGTGCACAGTAATGCATCCAGATGGGTTTTGAAAGTCTCCATAGAAGGAGACTCCACAACTTCTCTGGGCAGCCTGTTCCATTGGTCTAACATGGTCAAAGGAAAGAAGTTCTTCTTTATGTTTAAGGTGGAACTTCCTGGGTTCCAGTTGCTCTTTGTCCTGTTATTGGGCAACACTGAAAATAATCTGGCCCCATCTTCTTGACTTCCGCCCTTTAGATATTTATAAACATTGACAACGTTCCATCTCAGTCTTCTTTGTCACAGGCTAAAGAGTCCCAGGTCTCTCAGCCTCTCCTCATAAGAGAGATGCTCCAGGCCCCTCAACATCTTTGTGGCACTCCATTGGACTCTCTCTGGTAGCTTCCTGTCTCTCTTGAACTGGGTAGCATAGAATTGGACACAGTACTCCAGATGTGGCTTTCACTAGGGCAGAGTTGAGGAGAACTTTACTTGACCTATTGGTCACGCTCCTCTTAATGCACCCCAGGATATCATTGACCTCCTTGGTCATGAGGACACTTTGCTGTGTCATGGTTAACTTGTCCACACTTACCCATAGGCACAGTGCGACCATGTAGTGACCACATAATACTTTGCACATGCAAAGGAATGGACATGTCCTCCTTAGGAGATTTCAGAGCTGTAGAGTACTACAGCCTTAGCGTAATGCTTGCTGGGTTTGACTTGTGGTGGCATCAGGGCAGGTCTGGAGAACACACTGTACTGCCCTGGCAGCTCCTTCATGTCAACTTAAACATGGCTCTACTTTTATAACTGTAACATGGGGATGACAATGCTCACTCTTCTTTTGTAGGACATCAGGAGCTCTGCTGGTGAAAAGTAGCACACCAGAGTGAGTCTCTGGCATCTTGGAGATGTCAGGGCAAGCTCTGCTCCTGCTCTGGACTCCCTGCCTCAGTTTCCCTGCTTATGAAAGCAGCATGGTAGCATGCACTCTCTTTGCAAAGGTGAGGCTAGATTGTTGATTGAGAATGTGGAGCCACAACCTTAAGCTGAAGTCATCCTGCTGTAATGTTAATGAATCAACCGAGTGAAACCATGAGTGACTTTAGCCCTTCTCCAGAACCAAGGCCTTGACCTTTGCAGGCTATTCAGGCTATTGACTTTGGGGTTATTTCAGAATTTCAGGCAAGACCTTAGCCTGGCTGGCAGCTTTGAAAAGACAGTCAAGTAAATGGAGCAGATCCATAGCAGGGTGGAAAGCGAAAGCTGAGAACATTGTTCCTGACCTTTTAAATGTGACTTTGCAGCCATGGTTTGGCTGAACGCATTCCTGGGGCCTGACTGCTGTAGTGCCACAAACTTCTGTCATGTTACGTCTTAGGTGCCACGGTATAAGCAAGAGCCAACACCATCCCCCCAGTATGTGCAATCAAATCTGCTGGTGACCTTAGTGCAGCACACACGAGCTCAGAGGAGGTGGGCATGTGGAGCACAGCAGGGGAGCAGGATGGTGGAGTGACAGGTGGGTTTTGGAGTATAAAAAGTCCACGTGAAAAGGCAGCCCTTTTCACTGGAATAAGTCTTTCATGTGACCGTGGCATTCTCCAGTTCAGGTGGGTTTCACTTCACAATGCCAAAGGAAACAAACTAAAACTGATGCTTTTCTGACTGTCATGGTAAATCAGGCATCATGTCATTATAATCAATGGACTTCCACCAGTGCAGAGTTGATGTGAAAGAGACGACCATTAGCCCCAGTGTATCTAACCTGCCAGCTATCTCAGATCCCTTCCAGATCTGAAAATCAGCTGTTCTTTTCTGGCTCTTGGAGGAACCCCAGGAAGAAAGAGCCTGCAGTCAGACTATAGCTGCTGAGGCGTGACGCAAATTAGACGCCAATCTCACTTTTCCATAGCTGTGTCAGCTCCTGCAGGGCTATGCATAAGACACTGAAAAAGCATGGGGAGCAGGGATATTGAGCCAAGCCTGGTCCCAGCTCCAATCCTTACGCTTTGCTCTAGGACAAAAAGGTGCTATAAAGCCAAATGACCCAGCTACCTGGAGACTATTCCCATGTGACCTGGAATTACTCCAACCTTTTTGCAGCCTTGTCATAGAGGGAATGAGATGGAAACATGGAAGAGGAAAAGGTCTGCTGTCTCCTCATATTCCCCTGATTACTGGTCACTGCCAGACAGCCCTGAGTTTGCTTAGGCAAAAACTTATGGCCAAGCCATCCCTGTGAGGAAAGCCTTTAACCCTCTTCTCATTACTGGCACCAAGTCACGCATGACTGTAGCTGAGGACAGAGCTCCTTAAATGAAGAAACCAGATTTTTGCTGACTGCAGTCATCTGCCATATTTCACAGGTGAACCACAGAAATTTTCCTTAGGAAAGCAAACAGTTGCTGGAGCAGTTCAAGGTTTGCCATCATTTCACAGCAAGGAAAGATATTAGCAGTAAATAGACTTCTAAACAACATTGTCTGAAGAAATCTCCTCCTCCCACACTCAGAGTTGAGAGTCCATGACAGGGCAAGCAAGTTTCGCCCTTACTGAGGTCTTGCAGAGCACTAGTGAACAATCCATCCACTCCACAGATGTAAACTCCTACTCAGCAAGTTTGCTACAGGGCAAGACTGATGTGGGACAGTTTAAATACCATTCACAGAATCACAGAATGGTAGGGGTTGGAAGAGACCTTGAAGATCATTCAGTCCAACCTCCCCTGTTCAAGCAGAATCACTCAGAGTAAATCACACAGGAACATGCCCAGACAGGTTTTGAATACATCCAGAGAAGGAGGCTCTTTGAGCAGCCTGTTCCAGTGCTCTGCCACCCTCGAATGAAAGAATTTTTTCTCTGTGTTTACATGGAACCTCCTGAGTTCCAGTTTGTGTCCTTGAATCCTTGTTCTGTCGCTGGACATCACTGAAAAAAGTCTAGTTCGATCTTCCTGACACCGACCCTTTAAATATTGATAAGCATTAATGAGATACCCCCTCAGTCTCCTCTTCTCCAGGCGAAACAGCCCCAGCTGTCTCAGCCTTTCCTCCTTAAGCAGATGGTCCAGACTCCTCATCATCTTAGTAGCTCTCATCAGGACTCACTCCAGTAGCTCCTTGTCCTTCTTGAAGTGGTAAACCCAGAACTGGACATAGTATTCCAGATGAGGCATAACCAGAGCAAAACAGAGTTTTAATCACCAAAGCTGAGAAGGTGTTGAGTAGGATTTTCAGGGCCCTCCAGTTCTGCCTCAAGTTTCCAGAACCCCCCCTGGGTGAGAGTCCTCAGTGAGCTCATAAATGCCACTTCAGGGCTAAATGCTGCAGCTGCTTAGAAACAGGTGGCACCGAGGGAAGGAATTAAGAAGGCTGCTTTATTTAATTAAGGCCGTTGGGGACACTAAGAGAGACAGAAAATAGTTGGGGTTTTTTTAATGCCAGTATTTCCCAAAGTATCAGGGCTACACATGTTGAGAGCCATCAAGTCTCTGTGTGGTCAGGACCTCCGCATCTCACCATAAAAGCTGCCCTTCTCACCATGCAGTAGCAGATAATCCCTTGCTGGGGATCTTCACTTACTGCAGAATGAGAGGAAAAGCATTGCTTGCATGGTACATAGCCACCAGCACCCCTGGATTTGCATTATAGATCTGCCAGCCAAACGTGCCACCAGCCTAAAGCTTTTGAGACTGGAGATCACTCCCACAGGAGGTGCATCTCCTGCGACCCCAGGAGCCAGCACACAGTACCCTGCTCCCAAGCCAACAGAGATAAACAGAAGATGATGCTTTAAGGAACAACAAATTCATCCTGGTTTTCATCTTGCACTAAATACCTAAGCCTCCACCTGCCTGAATTCTCTGCTGCCGTTGCCAGGAAGCTGCTGGAGAGGAAACTAGAAAAAGGAAGATGAGGCAAAATAAAGCAAACTGCCAGGGAAAAATGCCCAAAAAGCTAGCCCAGAGGACAGGGGAGAATCGAGGTCTCCACAGATGAGTGCTTTTAATTAGGAAGAGGGCTGAACGGCAAGGAGCTTATGCTAATGAGTAGTCTCTTTTAATCAGCTTATTTTTTTAAAAAAGTATTTTTTAACAGTGAAAATAGTTCTGAAAAATGGTAATTATCAGAAAGGCGTTAACATGGAGTGGATGGGCCAGCAAGCTGAAATGACGGAGGCTGCTGTCTGACAGAAAGGGACAGCATTGTCGCACAGGGTGCCACAGGGCTGGAGTAGGAAGGCTTCTGGGGGTTGCCACCCTGGAACAACTCCTGCCTCTGACACCCCTGAGCTGTGAATCTTCCCTTTCCTCCCTGGTCGAATTAATCTTTTATATCCTCCACATGGTTCATCAATCTTTCTCTCCCTCCTCCCCTTAGTGAGTCCTCTTCCCACAAAGAGATATCCTTGGTCTTTTCTTGCCTCTTTATGTCCCCACCTTTCCTCCTACCTGCTCCTCTGATGACTACCCTGCAGGCAGGTGGTGAGGAGGCCTTCTGCTAGTGCTACAAACCCTGCCATATTGTAATCTCCACTGAACGTGCATGCTAATCACCTGGTGAGATTTACTGTGTGTTTCCAAGCCCCAACATCTGCAAGGGAAACTGAGCCTTTGTGGACGAGGTGTCTGAGCCTAGTTCATGTGTGACTCCTCCCAAATAGCGAGTCTATTCATTCTTGGCTATACTTGCTGGAGAAGGCCACACATTTGTGTGCAGTGGGGTGTAGACAAATCTCCGTTTCCTTATGACTTCTTTTAGCATGCTGTTCTCTCCTCTGAAAAATGTCACTCTACTAGAAATGAGCAGGATTCCCATCACTATGTGCTCTCACTGCACCCTGCCCACATGAGCCTTTGTAACAAACAGCTCGCCTGCTTCTCCACATGGTGCAACACCCACCGATATTTCAAGTAGATGTTACCAAGTGAAGCGAACACCAGTTTTGCAGTATCCTACTTTGTCTGAGGAAACAGATCCAGGCATGTGATGCCATCTGCTCCTGTAGGGCTGCCATCCTCGTATTTCTCTGTACCATGTGCAATAAAGAACGTTACTAGACATCACTCTCAAGCTCACAACCACCTTGGGGCAGAAAACAGGAAAGGGAGGCAGCACGTCCAATATGCCACATATGGCGGGTGCAAGGAGAGAGACGGAGAAGATACACACCGAAGGGTAGATAAAGCAATAGGCTGCCTTACTCTCTCACATGCAATGAACAATGTGCTGATTCTCCTGTCTGAAGGATAGTTTAATGCTAAATGGTTTTCCAAGATTTCTGCAGCAAAGTAGAGAACCAGCTCAGCTATGTCATCTGCTTTCCATTCTTGGCACCAGAATACAGACTGGAGCCTCTACAGCTGTTCCTGTCATGTACAAGAAGGGCTTTGAGCCCCCACTTACAACTGTGCAGTCTCCTTGATACCATCAGGTTTGACTTATGCCCAAGGACCAGATGCATGCACCAAGTCTCCTTCTGACTGAGCAAATGCCACTTGGTGGCCAGGCAACTTCAATGCCACTCAGCATAGCTTCAATACCAGACTCTTGCCACTGCTCGCCTTCTCCAGTTTCTCAGATGTGGGCTCCCAAGTGATGGGAACTAAGGGCATCTAATCAACCAACATGACTGTGCTTCAGGAAGCTCCCACCTCTTTGGAAAGCAAGGTATAGGCTACAAATCTCATGGGCAGTCAAGTATCAGCTCTAGCTGTACAGGATGAGCCCTATGAGAATACAATCAAATACATTTTTGACCCACTCCCAAAAGACACTGCCTTTCCAAACAATCACTGTAACAATGTGCATGGCATTAGCATAATAAGTTCATGTCAAAGCCTGAGGCCGTCGATGTATAGTTGTGCATGCCATATCATCTTCCCTTGTAATCCCTTGCTCTACTTTCTTGCCTCTGTGTTTGAGGGCAGGCATTTCTTTGGTGAAAGGAAGCAACTATATAAAGCCGATTATTTTAAAGCTGCATCTGTAAATTCTGGCATTCTAAGCTAGCTAACAAAACCCAACACCTTGGGGCATGCCCTGGTCAGATCTCAAAGGAAAGTTTATATAGACCTACAGGAACAACTTGAGTCAGCAGAGATCCAAAGAAAATGCCATTTTGTACCACTGGACTGTATTCCTCCACTGAGCTGGAGAAATGATAGGGAGAGAAACATAATGTAAAACCAATACCATGATCTCTGTCATCATTAGAGATAGTATAGTGTTGCATTTTTCTCCTTCACAACATTTCTAAACTTTTACCAATCTACATACAATATTAGATGCATTATCAGTAATAGATATTTATCATAGAATAATCCCAATGGTGGGAGTTGGAAAGGACTTCCAGAGGTCATTGAATCCAGTCCTGGCTGCCAAAGCAGGAATACCTAGGACAGGTCAGAGGAATGCATTCAGAGGGGTATTTAAAAGCTGTAGACAAGGAGACTCTGCAACCTTTCTGGGCAGCCTAGTCCAGTGCTCCATCACCTTCAAGGGAAAGAAGTTTTCCCTCATGTTCAGGTGGAACTTCCTCTGTGATTTGTACCTGTTGCCCCTTGTCCTATTCCAGGGCACCACTGGAAAGAGACTGGCCCCATCTTCTTGACACACACCCTTTAGATACTTGTAAACATGAAAAAGAATTTCTCTTAGTCTTCTCAATTTATATAGCTGTAGGTTTGGAGCAGACTGCCATACAAAAAGCAGACCCTCACTCAAGGCTACGGTCTAAAGAATGAGCTAAATACCAGAGCATAGAAGGTTAAACATCCTCAATAGATGTCCCTCATTGATATGGAGATGAGATTGCTATTAATCCAGTATAGAGATAGAAAGTGTTAAAATAACCATTAAAATAAATCACATGCTAAGACATACAACACCAACTAAGCACATTAATATGCACTAATAGAGACTGTTGCTAAAAACAGGATTCTTTGTTCTGGAGCAAAATGCCTCAGTATTATAGACAGGCCAAAACAAAAGTCCCTGCTGCTGTAGTGAAAGCTGGACTGGGATTATAAACAGGGATTTTCAAAGCAGAGGAAGTTGTGCCTTTCCAACAGAAGCGTGCTGCTGAGACCAGTTGGACTGGTGTCCTAAGGCTGAGCTGCTCTCCACTCTGAATGGATGGACGAAAGCATCATGTTGAGATACCTGCATTGTCTGATGGGTGTGCGTGCTCCCACTCCCTGCCTTAAGCCCAGCACTGGAACAGGGGTTCTGTGTGTGCTAGGGAGGGAAAGGCAATCTCAGTGCTTCCTACAGTATGGGGAACCAGCAGCTGTCTAGGCCAGTCACAGAATTCTCTCTTGAGCATGTAAATCACCTGGTGATGTGGTGATTGTATTAAGAACTGAGAAACGTCTCAACAAAGATGAGATCATCATGAATGACCCCCCGATGTGTCAGCTCTGCCCACTGAGATAGCACACCTGGCAGTCACATATGCATTGTAATGTGACAAGGGTGTGCGCCAGGTGGAGCTATGAAGAATGAACCAGGAGCAGTATAACAGTCCTGAGCGATATCAACTTATTGGGGGAACATCACTGGGGACATCCCAGGCTCGAGGCAGCAACCCAGAACATCTCTCCATACCCACCTCCCTCCCTGCCTTCCTTCCGCCCTTCCTTCCTCCCTTCCTTCCCTCCACCTCCCTGCCTTCCTCCCTCTTTATTTCTCTTTCTTTCTTTCTTTCTTTCTTTCTTTCTTTCTTTCCTTCTTTCTTTCTTTCTTTCTTTCTTTCTTTCTTTCTTTCTTTCTTTCTTTCTTTCTTTCTTTCTTTCTTTCTTTCTTTCTTTCTTTCTTTCTTTCTTTCTTTCTTTCTTTCTTTCTTTACATACAACCTTGTTTGAGTCTTCATTTCACTCACATAAATGTTCAAGAAAGAACCCAGTTTCCTTCCTAACTTCCGGACCAAGACAGACAGCAGCAAAGAAATGCCCCCCTGGAAGCAAATTAAACTGCAGTACTTTATTGGCATTACTCTGAGGTACTTTTCCAGCAATAGCAGAGTACCTCCCTCCTTGCAACTTCTTTGTCTCTGGGTTCCAGTCTGGACAGATTGTATGTAGGCATTGTGGAGCATCCAGTGCCTTTATGTCCCTATGGGCTTTGGCCTTTCTGATGAGGTACTGGTAACTCTCCTACCTAGGTTCCAGCTGAAGAGATGGGCTGAGGCAGGACATGACTTCTACTAGGAGCTCAACCAAGTGCCTATCAGGAGCCAATAAGAGAGACATCAGAAAAGCTGAAGGGTCCAAGCATCATCAGTGTTGATGCACAATGTTAGTCTAAGTCCAAGACAGGCAGGAATGAATCTAGCTTCCTATTACTTCAGCAACAAAGCTCAAGTCCCTGCAGTCCATAGAGAGAAAGAGCAGCAAAGACTAAATCTGATGCTTTTTGTTGGCACCATAGAAACTGGTGAAGTGAATCAAGTGGGAGTATAGCAACATAACAACAACCCTGTAAAGTTTTATTTCTGAACATTTAAAGTGTGTAAACTTGTCTATCTCTTTTTTCTTTCTTCTTCTAGAGAGAAGAGAAGTGATCTTGCATAATATAAGAGTTGACACCAGCACAGGTAACCACAGGCAAAGATCTCACAGTCCTCTCAGCAGCTTCCCCTTCCTCTAACTCTCAATTAGCCAACCTGACAAGGTCTGCTCTTCTCCCTAATCTTTCCTTTCTCACTGTTCCACTCCAAATGCTTGTGTGAGATCTAAGCAGAGAAAGAGCAAGGTGCCTGCTGCAAAACAAGGAGGGTTTCTGCCCCCCCCTGCTTGTACCACTGAATAAACAGTTCCAGTAATAAATAAATAAAGCTATTCACAGGTGATCTTTGCTTCAGTTTAGCTGAGCTTTCACCACATCTACGAACTTGCCATTGTCCCAGATACTTGGAAACACAAGCATTTATTTCTCCATTATAGTAGGAGATGCCATTTATTTGTTAAAATTTTATAACTCAAAACTCACGTCTCCTTACTCTGCTTTTAAAAGCACCCAGCCCATGGTGAGAAATGACCAGCTGCAGGCAGCTCAAGCAGGCCTATGTTCATTAAATGTCTTACTCAACTCCAAACCTCATGAATTGTTTAACGTACAAGACAAAAGCCTTATTTCTTCATGTGTCAGCTCTTGTTAAGCGGCTCCCTGCCCATCTTGCTGTTGGCTACAAACAAGATTAACAATTCCCGTCGTTAGGCGCAGGCAACGCGTGCACACTTCGCATGCCGCTAAAGGCGCAGGGGACAGAGCAGAACATGCCCCATGCAGCCCCACGTGTGTGCCACCAAGAAGGCACGCCACGCTGCACGCCAGCCCTGCCAAGCCGATTTACTCCTCGGGGAAGGCAGACGTGCAAATCCAGGCATGCCAGCATGGAGAGCCTCAGGGTGACCGCGTGCCGAAGGTGACAAACGCATCCATCCCAACTGCAGTGTGTCACTCAGCCACGTGGATCACTCCTCTCCACACTCCTCTTTCTGTATATGGGAAGGAAAAAGCTCTAGCTCTCCCAGGCAGGAAGGTGCAGTCTGGTTGACTGTCGTTGTTGTTCAGTGGACAGATCTTTTCTATCAGGAAGAAAGCTGTGCACTCTGGTCCTGGCCAAAGAGAGAGGGCTTGACTAGGAGCTGAGGATGGATGTTTGGGATGGTCCCATTGTTTTGACCTTTATATGTGTCTGTAGGAAGATATTTTGTGTTTGGCTGTGAATATTAGAGACTTTGGCAGCAATGTTGAAAGAGAGTAGGATCTGTTGATAGAATCATAGAACAGCTTAGGCTGGAAGAGACCTTAGACATCATCTAATCCAACCTCCCTGCCATGGGCAGGGATGCCTCTCAAGTAGACCAGGTTACTCAAGGCCCCCTCTAACCTGGCCTTCAACACCTCCAGAGAGGGGACATCCACAACCTCTCTGGACAATCCATTCCAGACTCTTGCCACCCTTGTGGTGAAGAATTTCTTCCTAAGATCTAATCTAAACATAATCTCCTTCAATTTAAATCCATTTCCTCTTGTCCTGTGGGTACACACTCCTGCAAAAACTCCCTCTGTAGCCTTCCTATAAGTTTCCTTCAGGTATTGGAAGGCAGTCATAAGGCCTCCCCAGAGTCTTCTCTTCTCCAGGCTGAACAAGAAGCCTCAGGAAGGGCAGTGACAGGTCAGTTAATTGTAATCTAAGGATCCAAAATGATCGAGGTGCTGCAGCAGGTCCAAGAAGAGCAAAGAAGCTGGTGGAGTATCTGGAGAACATGCCTCATGAGGAGCAGCTGAGGGAACTGGGATTTGGGATTATTTAGCCTGGAGAACAAGAGGCTGAGTGAAGACTTTCTCTACAACTACCTGAAAGAAGGTTGTAGTGAGGTGGGTGTTGGTTTCTTCTCCCTAGTAACTAGTGATAGGATGAGAGGAAATTGCCTCAAGTTGCTCCAGAGGACGTTTAGATTGGAGATTAGAAGTAACTTTTTCAGTGAAAAGGTTGTTAAATACTGGAATAGGCTCCCCATAGGACATGGTTGAATCCTCATTCTCAGAGGTGTTTACAAGAAGCTGAGATGTGGTGCTGAGTGACATGGTTTACCACCAACCTTGGAAGTGTTATATAATGGTTGGACTCAATGATATTAAAGGTCTTTTCCCACTGAAACAATTCTATGACTCTATGATTCTATTACTGATTGCTTTCCCCAGCCATCATGCTGGATGTCCAGTGTTAGAGAGCTCGAAACTGATTTCTGAAAGGAAGTTTACAAGGATCTGGGCACCTCATTGCAGATGCATACCAGACACCTCTGGAAATGCTGCCAACGCCTCCCACTCCTCCCCTGCCTAAGCACGTGTGCCGACCGTGGGAGCTCACATGCATTCAGGCATGTGGGCTTCCTACAAGATCCCCCACATCTTCAGTGAGGGAGCACCAACAGCATCCACCTGCAGCCACCAGCTTTAAGGATGCCATGACCAGCATGGTCAGAAGCCCAGGAAGCTGCCAACCACCCAGGCCAATAGGAGGAAAGGGAAAGGAAGATTTGGGAGGCTTGGAGCTGGCTGTACAAATGTCCGGCTTCTGTTGAGGCTCTTGAGGTTTCCTCATCATCCCCAGCAGCAGTGGAGACTGGGAGCTCTTCCAACACAAATGATGCTGCCAGCTTCAAAATGATGACCAGCTGGTGGGGTGATGTCATGACCCAGTGGAGAACCAGAAAGGGAGTAGGGGGATGGGAGGATGTCCTGGGGTGTGAAAAACTCACCAGGGACAGTGCAGGGACAAGGCCTCATGATACAGCACAGGAGAGGGGACATGCCTTTAAATACAGTTTTCTGTCAGGGAAAGGGAGATGCCAAGTCATCCTTCCTCCCTACCCATCCCCATAAGGCAGAAATTCCATCTATGATGAGCGGATGCCATCCTCTGGAAAATGCCATCTGGAGCACATTACTGGAATTCCTGGATAGACATCACAGGACTTCACAAAACCTGGAGCTAAACATCACTTGAAACTCTTGTCAAATGGTTCCTTCAGAGGCAATAGCTTGCAGGGTAAGCCTCGATCCATTTTTTTTTCCTCCTCATTAAAATCAGGAGGAAGCTGTACTGCTGACCAATCTCACTTACAAGCTACAAAATGAGTGCAAAAATAAAAGTGTCTGATGAAAAGTAGCATTTTTTGCAATAGCAGAGGAAATATCCAGCTCTCACGCTCCTTTATTATTTGGGATTATTGATGTATTTTCTGGCAGCAAATAATCTTTTCCTGACACATTACACATCATGTGAACACTACAGTTCAGCTGCAAAATCCACCATTCTCTCCCTCATGAATAGCACTGGACTGCAACATCTGCACCACTAAGAGAAATCAGCAGAACGCAAGTCGGATACACAACAGAAGCGTCGCAAAATCACAGAATCGTAGAAGCATTTAGGTTGGAAAAGACCTTCAAGATCATCACGTCCAACCATTAACCCTACTAAGGTCAAGTCATATTTGACTTGTACTAAGTCAAATATGCAAGGGGCTGCAGGAAACAGACCAGCCCCACCAGTGCTTCCCAGTGCAGCTCATGTCCTGGATGATGCACTGAGTGCCTATGGAAACAGCCCAGTCAGACTGAGATGGCTGGCACCTGCTTGTGGGTGGGCCACTCAAGGATTCAGGTAGGTAAATCAGTGTGTGATTTATCCAACTTGACTCAGCTAATTAAGGGGCAGGAAAAAACAAAAGCCGTGACTCAGACAATAGCTGGCAGTGTAAAATGCAGATTTCCCCATCTAACACACCATTTCAAATTCACCTTTGATGGAAATATTCATGGTACCAATTTCCTCTTCAGGAGTATTTGTTCTACCCAAACTGCTGTACTTGCAGGAAGGGATGGCAGAAGGACTGCAAACATCATCAAGCTAAGATTTGCTTTTGAATTGGAACAAAATATTTGCAAATCTCCCCCCCTCCCTCCACACTTTGGCAGTGCCTCAGCTGCCTCAAGGACCATCAAGTCCTGGTCTCTCCACTGCCTGCAGCTGCACCTCTCTGCCATCCTTGCCCACATCTCACAAAAGTTTCCTCAACTCTATGAGTATGATCATTTTCCTGGCCTCCCATCTACACCAGCTCTGCTCCCACGTAATTTTTGGCTCCCTCTAGCCTTCAACAAACTTCAGCACATTGCAAATCGAATGGCTGTAGCCCCTCCCAAGTGACAGGAACCACGTTCCTGTGAGTATGATCAATATATTCCCAGGGCTGTATGCATCTCACTCATGCTATACAGTAATGTTGCAGCTCCATACATTTCCACCACCCCTTACGGCTGTGCCTCACAAAGCCTTGCTTGCGCAAGTAATCCCATTAAACTCAATGGGCTAGTTGCCTAAGCACAGATTTACAGGATCATACTCTTAAAGGCTAAGCTCTTGAGTAAAGGGACCTGAAGAGTCCCTTGTAAATTGCCCACAAAGCCCTACACCCACTGCTGGCCTGCAGAATGTGGTGTTATTTTCAGGAGATCAAAGTCCTGTCAGGTCATGTTGACTTCTATTAATGGAAGCTGAGATGCTCAGGCCTGTAAATAAAGAACTCTTACTGATGTGTTTTGCCTGATGGGTTTTTCAGGGAGCTGTCATTTGCCACAGATCAGAAGTCAAAATAAATCTCGATTTGCCCAACACCCTGAGGACAGAGTTTTCTGTTTTGCCTAGTTACAACTGCACCATCAGCGCAGGCTGAGCTCTCAGGACTCAAAGGTCGTTTAGGTATGCTGGGGCTGGGATGCACATACTAGAAGGTGCCTGCCTGGCACTTCTCTTCTAAAAGGTTTTTGCTCTGACAGATGATGGAAACACATCAGGAAATGGGAACAAAACGTGCACACTGTTCATACTGAAGAAGGCCTGGTAGAATAGTATAATTAATAAACCTCAGCAGACCTCTATTAATAGTTTCTGGAACCTAAGCAAGGAACACATTGGTGGTTTTTGCCAGGGCTCACTCTGCCAGGGCAAAAATGTTTTTGCTTACTGTTTTCACATTTGCCATCAGACGTTGCCATGCTCCATCAAGCTTAGTGTCGTAAAGGCAGGAAGGGAAAGCAAAGAAGCAGAGGGGAGAGGAGATGGGGAAATCCTGGCCTGTGGCTGAACGTATTTTGATTGTTTTACAAGCACAAAGGCTGGATAAAGTCATGTTGCAAAATTACTTGTCCATTCATGCATAGGGCTGAGGAGGAATCCTATACAACTAAATTAAATTTAAATTATCATAGGCCAAAGTGACATTAATATTCAGGGTAAAGGATCATTTTTTTTCAGGCAGCACATTGATTTAGTTTTAAATACCAATAAATTCCCCTTACCTTGTCAATAGCACATTTCCCTTAGCTCCTACCTTGAGTAACGCTAGCCTGGTGCCCCAAACATAGGGCTTAGCTCTGCAAGGCAAGAGTAAATATCCCAGGAAATGGAATATCCAGCCCCAACAGCAGCACATTCCCCACAGCTGGAAGCCTCACTGAAGCAGGCACATTTTCCCCTCCCTTTTTAACTAGATATCTCACCCTGAAACCACTTCTCCACACCAAGGGGGCCCCTGGGGTTGCACAAGGGACCCAGACCACCAGCTCAGGGCTGAGCAGACCCCAGGGAGGGCAGGTTGGAAGACTCTTGGCCCTCTTGGTTTGGTCTCCCTAACCCAAAAGTCCCTCAAAATTTCATTGCTGAATGTTTCAGCTCCTGGAGTAGTACCATGGTAATATGGCACTAATGCCATAGTCCCTTAATTACTCTTTTCAAAAGTGCCTTTGAATTTCTTTTCCCCCACCTTCTCTTTTCTCCTTTTCTTTTCTCTCTACATATTTTGACTCAATAGTTTTCCTTGAAATTGTCTAAACTTGCTGTTTATTTCTTGCCATCTAACACACCATGATCTATCTTTTATTGTTAATAATTTTTCTCTGCAGTGTCCCTGTTGCCTGTCTCTGAGTTCATTCTGTTCTTGCTTTCAGGAACACTATATTTTTCCTCTCAGTAGTTTTGCTTAGCTCTATTAACTTTTATTTATTTTTCTTTCATTCCTTCTCCATGTTTCTTTTCTGAATTGCCGTGCACCATCTGTATATCTGTTTCTGCTGCTCTCATGCTCCCACAACTAGATTATGCTCTGACTGCCTTTCAACATCACAGACCATTGTCTCCCCTCCCTACACACGTCCCCCTCTAATAAAAGCTATCCAGGCCTGCCTGTGTCCCTTCCTGGGTTCCCTTCTCTTGTTCCCACCTGTTGTCTGTGAAAAATACCTAGTGTAGGACTGTTGACAACATGAGCTCTGGCAAAACAAAGGGATGCAGTTTAGTTGTGACAGCGTAGCAGGTAGTGGTGGAATCGCAAGCTCTAGGTGAGCAGTTAGACTTGATGACCTCAAAGATCTCTTCCAGCCTCAACAGCTCTATGGTTCTATGGCTGAAACAGGAAGACTTAGAATTCAGTAAGAAATTATAAACTCCATGTATGATTAGCCCAGTAGAGAATATTTGTAATTTTTGTAATTCTGCATTTCTTGAAAAGGAAAAAAAAAATAAATTAAAATTCTTTCTCCCCTTGGCATCTCAGGGTGGTGAGACACTGGAATAGATTGCCCAGTGAAGTTGTGGATGCCCCCTCCCTGGAAATGTTCAAGGCTATGTTGGACAGAGCCTCGAGTAACCTGGTCTAGCGGAAGGTGTTCCTTCCTGTGACAGAGAGTTTGGAACTAGATGATCTTCAAGGTCTTTTCCAAGCCAAATCATTCCATGACTCTATGAAACTGAATCCATATGTTTAGAAGAGTGCCAGACAGCTGGGACTTGGCAGGGAAATGCCTTGGCTGGACTATGTTCCAAAACAAGGTCCGTAGGGTGCAGCTTTCTTGAGCATCTGTAGAAGTTGGGTGTAAACAGCCAAAGTATGATTTGCAAGAAAGAGGGAGAATGCAGTGTTTCTGTCATCAGTAATAGGTGGCAGGTGGCACAGAGCCCTGAGGAAGTGGTGTTGCTTGCATTATGCTAGGGTTAGCAGTCCTACCCCAGCCTCTCCCTCTGCAGGCAGGGTCCTTGTAACCATTCCATGATTATAAGATCTTGTATCTGGTTTTGAACATCTCACTATGCAAATTACTTTCTCCTAATGAAGGTTAAAGAAGTGAAAAATGATCCTCAAAATGGAAGTACAAACTTAGTCTTAACTGCAGAATTAGAACTGATGCCTTAGAAGCAAAGACAATTCATTATCTAAAGAGAAATGCACACCAAAGAGGCACAAATGACCTCCCTGCTCCTGTGTTATTCCATTCCCCAGTGCACTGGTCACCTCCCCAGACTTGCATCTCTGCTTCCAGGAGAAAAAGGGGAGCAGTGCTAGCCCCCAGCTGCTGTCTTTGCAAAGCACTATGAAAATAGATTCTAGAAGAGCATCCAGTGACTGATGCTTCAGAGTTCTGGCCACCGGCAGCAGACTGTGTGTGCCAGTGTGTGAGGGACGAATGAGGCAGGGGCAGGGGCAGGGGAGTCCAGAGAGGATGTGACTGCAGACCCCAGAGTGGCTGGAGCAGCTGATGAATAAAAAGGGCCAAGACCCAGGCTGCAGCAGGCTGCTTTTTACAACAAGTAGCTACAGTGGCATAGGCAGGTCACTTCCTGCCTCCCTGTGGGAGCTTCTCTGGGTGCAGCTATCCCTGCTGCCTCCATTTCCTGAGGCTGTGCCTGGACTCACTGGAGAAATCAAAGGAGAGCTCGACCTAACGTGAAGCATCTCTATTTCTGATGTATGGGCTTTTCTGGCCATTTTATGTGCTCCCTACCTCCAGGTGGAGCCTGTGACAAGAAGCAGGAGCTGCCTCAGAGCACACAGATCACCTGGTCCAGGCACACCCTGATCCAAAGAAAAGGCTTCCTAGCTGACAGGGATGGTTATAAGCACCCACGTTTACACAGCCCACAAACGGAAAATGAGGCAGCAGTGAGAAATGAAGTTCATTTTCTTCTCCTTGCCTTTTCCAGATTCAGACTGAAACTCATCAGGGTCACAACCATATGGATTACAGCCAAGGAGAAAGGTTATTGATGTGCCTTGAAGAAATAAAAACAAAGCTGAGAAAAAAAACAAAAAACCCAGCACACAGGCAGGAGGGCTGGAAGTAAGGAGAAATGTCATCCACGCATTCCAGGTTAACAGGAATGAACCCAAATCTCCTTCCAAATGTCAGCAAGGTTCAAACCAGGACCCAAAATGAAAGCTGCATTGCAAACTCACTCACTGATGTAATTCTGCATCATAAAACCCTCAAATCTTGTTGTGGACAGGTATGGTATGTTAGGATGTCAGATAAAGCTCAGGTGCCATTTTGGTTTCTTATCTGTCCTGCCTATTAGGACTACCTTCCAAAACCATGAATGGTTTCTCAAATTCACATCAGGGAATTTAAGAACGTATTTATGTCTACACATATGTGCATGTGTGTGCATGCATCTATCTGTGCTTATATACCTGTGTATCTGCATTTCACAGAATCATAGAATCACAGAATCATTAAGGTTGGAAAAGACCTCTAAGATCAAGTCCAACTATCAACCCAACACCACCATGCCCACTAAACTGTGTCCCAAAGTGCCATGTTTTCCCATTTTTTTAACACCTTCAGGGATGGTGACTCTACCACTTCCCTGGGCAGCTTGTTCCAGCATCTCACAACCCTTTAAGTGAAGACGTTTTCCCTAATATCCAATATGAACCTCTCCTGGTGCAACTTGAGACCCATTCCCCCTCATCCTATTGCTAGTTTGGAGAAGAGACCAATCCCCACCTCATTCCAACCTCCTTTCAGGGAATCACAGAATCACAGAAACATTCAGGTTGGAAAAGCCCCTCAGGATCACCAAGTCCAACTGATAACCTTACTCTACAAGGTTCACCCTAAACCATATCCCCAAGCACCACATCCAAAGGACTTTTAAACACATCCAGGGTTGGTCACTCAACCACCTCCCTGGGCAGCCCATTCCAATTACTGACCAAAATTGTAGAGATCAATAAGCTCTTCCCTTACCGTTCTTTTCTCTAGATTAAACAATCTCAGTTCCCTCATCAGGTTGTAAGACCTGCTTTCCAGACCCTTTACCAGCTTTGTAGTCCTTGTCTGGATCTGGTGTAAATGTCTTTCTTCTAATCACAGAGGAACACATCCAGACAGGCCTTGAAAGTTTCCAGAGAAAACGACTCCACAACCTCTCTGGGGAGCCCATTCCAGTGCTCTGTGACCCTTACAGTAAAGAAGTTCCCCCTTGTGTTGAGGTGGCACCTCTTGTGCTGCAGCTTATATCCATTGTGCCTTGTCCTATTACAGTGAGCAAGTGAGAAGAACCTGTCCCGTCCCCCGACCCCCAGCCCTCTCGGTCTTCTCTTCTCCAGACTAAAAAGCCATAGGTCCCTCAGCCTCTCCTCATCAGGCAGTGCTCCAGTCTCCTAAACGTCCTAAACGTCCTCATACCCCTCCATTTTACTCTCTTGAGCAGGTCCCTGTCCCTCTTAAACTGGGGAGCCCAAAACTGAATGCAGTAATCAATATGGGACTTCATCAGGGCAGAGCAGAAGTGAAGGAGAACCTCTCTTGATCTGCTGGACCCACTCTTCTTCATGCACCCCAGGATTCGACTGGGCTTCTTGGCCACAAGGGCACATTGCTCTCCCATGGACAATTCGCTATCCACCAGGACTCTCAGGTCCCTCTCCACGGTGCTGCTCTCCAGCATATCACCTCCCAGTCTGTACAGGTGCAGTTTATTATTCCTCCCCAGGTGCAGGACTCTGCACTTATCCTTTACACATCTAGTAAAAAACGCAGAAGTTCTCTCATCAGATGTACATACTACGTAGCAGACTTCCTCTTGTCCCAGTCTGCCCACTTGTGCCCCACAACACTTGACTAGCTCTGCCCTTTCTAGCACATTCAGATATCATAGAATCATAGAATGGTAAGGTTGGAAGGGACCTCAAGGATCATCTACTTCCAACCCCCTGCCATAGGCAGGGACACCTCCCACTAGTACAGGTCACTCAAGGCCTCATCCAACCTGGCCTTGAACACCTNATGAGGATATCCCATATCCTTATTATCCTCAGACTCACACAGCCTGGCTATCTCCCCTGGAGGCTGTTCAGCAGAGAAATTTGCGCTTAGCTGAATTTTCGCCGTAGCTCTGCAATTCACCTTTACAAAAATAAACTCTCCTACGCGGAACTTCTGCAATCGGCAGAGAGACCAGAACAAACAAATGGCATAAAAACCCGTCCCGTCAGCGATTCTCCAGCCCTGAAAAAGCTGCACGCTTGGAAGTGGTGGGGGAAAAAAAAACAAACCCACAAAAGCCCAGCCACCAAACCAAGAGCTTGCCCAGTGCTGGTGGCTCCTCCCCTCTTCGCTCAGCCGCCGCTCCCCTGTTTATCCGATCTAACGCAATAAAATGCGTAATTAATTTCTAAACGCTTCTGTTGAACGGTGCAATTTGTCAAGTCGAGTTGTTAATAGAATTAAGCTTTTTATCAGCGATTAGCAAAAGAAGGTAAAAAAAAAAAAAGAAAAAAGAAAAGAAAAAATTAATTACTGAATTGTATGCCTCCCTGCTTCAAAGCCAGGTTTGGGATTAAATGTTTGATAAAGGTTCCCTGGCACGCTATAAAACATTTAGCAAAAAAGCCGCTTTCCCCATGGTGTTTTCTGCAAAATAAGTCTCCGTGCAAAAAGCGGGGGTGGAGGGTAGAGGGAGGAAGGAGGAGGGTACAGGCACTATACTTGATCACATGGTGGAGGGGGAGGTGTGGGGGGGGTGGGTGTCTGGCTTTAAATCGTGCAGAACTTATTGTACAGGAACACACCCCCATATTGTATTCTGCTGGTGCTACATCCTGCCTGCCTCAGCCTCTCAAGCATCTTTCTGTTGTTTCTATGGATAATCCACGGTGACAGGGAACTGCAGGCAATATTGGCTCGTTCTGCCTGTGGGCCAAGAGGTGCCCCAAGTCCTGACCTCAGTGGAAGAACTGTCCTGTACCAGGCAAGGAGGAAGCACATATGAAATGGGATGGCAGAGAGTTACCCTTACTGCCCTTCTGGTTCCAGTAAATGCATACCCTGTGAAGGGTTGATTATGTAGGCCTAGAGATTATACCTATACATCTGTATCTATATCTGTATCTATCTATCTATCTACAGATTATGGTCAGGCCAGCACTGTCTGCTGCAACATAGGATCATTTCAGTTGGAAAATTTAAGATCAAATCCAACTATCAATCCAACACCACCATGCTCACTAAACCATTACCCAAAGTGGTTTTTGAACACCTCCAGGGATGGCGACTCTACCACTGTTCCAATGCATGACCACTCTTTCAGTAATGATTTTTTTTCCTAATATGCAATCTAAACCTCCCTTGGCACAACTTGAGGCCATTTCCTCTCATCCTATTGCTAGTTACTTGGAAGAATAGATTGAGCCCCACCTCACTCCAGCCTCCTTTCAGGCAGTGGTAGAAAGCAATAAGGTCTCCCTCCAGCCTCCTTTTCTCCAGACTAAACAACCACAGTTCTCTCAGGCACTCATCATAAGGCCTGTTCTCCAGACCCTTGGCCAGCTTTGTAGGCCTTCTCTGGACAGGCTCCAGCACATCAATGTCATTTTTGTAGTAAAGGGCCCAGAACTGCATACAACTGCTGCCAGACCATCACTGCAGAGGAGGGGCATATACGTATCTGCATACCTTGCAGCACAGCAAGAGGAGGAGAGACAGAGATTAGCAGAACAGAAACAGGGCACAAGAACTACCATCTCCATAGCACAGAAAGGAGGACTTGGCACCATCCTTTACAAGGACCCTGCCTGCAGAGGAAGAGGCTGGGGTAGGACTGCTAACCCAAGCATAATGCAAGCAACACCACTTTCCCGGGGCTCTGTGCCACCTGCCACCTATTACTGATGACAGAAACACTGCATTCTCCCTCTTTCTTGCAAATCATACTTTGGCTGTTTACACCCAGCTTCCACAGATGCTCAAGAAAACTGCATCCTACAGACCTTGTTTTGGAACATAGTCCAGCCAAGGCATTTCCCTGCCAAGTTCCAGCTGTCTGGCACTCTTCTAAACATATGGATTCAGTTTCATAGAATCATGGAATGATTTGGCTTGGAAAAGACCTTGAAGATCATCTAGCTACAACCCCTTGTCATGGGAAGGAACACCTTCCACTAGACCAGGTTACTGAAGGTCCCATGCAGTGTGGCCTTTAACACTTCCAGAAAGCATCCAGAATTTCCCTGGGCAACCTGTTCTAATGTCTCACCACCCTCACTGTAAAGACTTTCTTTATAGTATTCAGTCTGAATCTACCCTCCTTCATCTTAAAGCTGTTCCTTCTCATCCTATCACTACATGTCCTTATTTGTCTATGGACCCATCCTGGATTTACCAGGGGCCAACCAAGGGACTGATCCAGGAGAGATTTTTGTTATCCTTGCTTGGACAAGTGGGGAAATGTCATCATCAGACTTCTGGAGACTTTGCTATGCATGAGGAGTGCAGAGCCCCCATATGATATCCTAGGAGGGTTTTGGTGAGGGGGTTCAGGTATATAGGAGGATGAAATGCAGTAGTGGTGGAGGGGCTAGAGGACAGGAAGAGCAGGCAAGAGAACTGCTGGATAAGGAGAGCTAAGGGACTGCAAGGCAGGAGGAAAGAGCTACATCAAAAGAGATTTAAGGCACAGTACAGAATTAAATACTGACAACAGTTATGTTTCCGTGCATGCCAGCTTAATTAGCAACATGAAGCTTTCTGACACCTCCATTTCATGCTGTCTTTATAGTAAGTTTCTCAACATGCAGGATTTCTGGCAGCTCAGCACATAGGCTGTGCAATGGCCATGCAACTTTGCAGGAAGGAAATGAGAAGGAGATGAAATCTTCAATCTGATTCCTGATCCTACTAGCAAGACAAAATTACAACACCAACTGCACATTTAAGTAATTCAGAATCCCACAATGAGACAGGAAGGGAACAGAAAGTGCTCCTGAGCAGGCTGCTCACCCCATTTCATCATTGCAGCCCTCCTTTTCTGCTCCTAATAGATCTGGTCTCAGAGAGAATGGATGTGGAGTGTTCAGCATGGACTTCTCACTCTAGTACTCACATGTCTTAGCAGCCATGATATGAGGAGGGGCAATTACTGACAGAACTAGAAAGGACTGTAGTGCTGATGGACTACAGAGAAGACATAGGACACTACCCAAGCAGAGGGCTCAGCTCTTACCATATGCATCTATATAAATGCAACTCACAGTTCAGCACAGATGACACCCAGTCATATTTCTGGGATTTTGGATGTGATTTTTTCGGTTGTTCACTACTCGACCTAAATTATCATAAGCTCACGCAGTTACTGTTCACCCCTTGAACCAGACTTGCCAATTCCTCTCTTTTTCTCTCTCTTTCCAGCTGCTCATATCCTTTAAAAGCTGGTAGATTGTTATCATTCATGTCCCGTCTGAAGTTGCCACTTAGTCAGCCTAGACATATTTAGTTCGTTTAATCTTCTTCCCTAATAAGTCAATCCTTCGGTCCTTTAATCATCCTAGCTGCTGTTCTCCAGATTGTCTCTGGTTTGTTTGCATCTTTCTGGTGTTGAGGTGACTAGAAGGCAAAGCAGGGTTGTGAGCTGTGTGCAGAACAAGTGGTTTCCTATGGACATGCAGGCAAGAGACCCCAGCCCCAAATTCCTTAGGGTTTATTGCTTCTCCTCTCACTGCTATGCCCATTGCACTAAACCAAATCTCCTTCAGGAAAGCTCTCCTTGACATAGTTGCAGTTTTTAGGTGCTGGTTGTTAAAGCCTAGTTTTCCTTTCACCTGTTCCACTGCTGTCAGTGTGTTGCATTTTCCATGAGAAAAACAGCCAGCAAACCCTTTCTGCCCATGCACCTTTCCATTTGGAAGAGCTCTGTGGAGGGCTGCAAAAGGGCTGTGTGAAGAAAAAGGCAGACCCTTCATTCTCCTCTCTGCTTGTTAGAGGGCTTTTCTTTCAAAAGGCATAAGCCTCACGCTGGTATTTCATCAGTTTGGGCTTTTAATATGGAAATACACGAATGATGTGAAAAGGAGGAAACAGAAAAGGAATTAGGAGCCTCAAGCTGGACACTGGCCTTTTGAGTCAGCTTGTGAAAACTCTTCCCTTCCTCTGCACTTCCGTTCCACCAAAGTGGAGTGGTACTTATTTTCTTCCCCATTCAAATACTTGAGGAAATCAAGTATTGAGAAACTTATTCAGCTTTTGCTTAATAGCTACACGTACCAGAATAATTTGACTCACAGATCTCTGCCAAATGTAGCCAGCATTTTGATTCAAAGCTGCTAAGTGGTTTTATTTCATTTCTGCTTCCATCCAAAGAACCCCACAACCAAGTTTGAGTATCTACCCCAATTTTGAGTTCCCTTGCTTAAACTGCCATTGTTCTCAAGGAGATATCCTAGGAAAAACCTTATTTTGCTTTCCTTTAAGCCTGCATCTAAATTCTTTCACAGCACTAAACACATGTTGCAAGTATCTCTACACGAAAACTTATTATTCTCATTAGTAAAAGAAAAAGCGCTTGCAGAGGCAATAGACAATTTGGGAAGTGAATGCAGAAGTGTGTTCCCCCAGGGAAGTTTCATTGTCAGGCCCCTGAAGCCCTCTCTGCCAAGTAGACGAATGTGCCATCCTGTACACATGACAAGGACAGAACTATATTTTGTTGTTGATTTATACTGGAAAACATACTGATGTATGTCACATTGATTTAAGCTACATTATCAAAAAAAGGAATAAATAAATAAATACATGCTACCCTGACAGCTCTGTGTGGGAGGTCTCTGCCCGTTGTCATTTACACTTGGTAGTACGCTCACATAGGTGCACAGCTTAGCAAAACGTGACTCACATACTCACGTAGGTTGGGCATTCTTCAGCCCAGAGCTCTCTGTGTAGAGGGGAAAGGGCAGGACAGGATGTGAAAATCTCTGTAGGGTTAAATTCCCTATTCCGCTAATAGCCTCCTCTGGGGGACCAAGCAACTCTCATTGTCCTGCTATGGCATGCCTGAAAGCCCAGTGAAGAGACTGCCTAAGGAAGCCACTCCATGGAGGGGATGGGCTGCTGCATCTCTGTGTCACAGTCATGTGCCACGTGAAGACACCAGTGCTGCCTTGTGAGCAGATAGCAGGCACCTTGTCTTAGCTCATAAGAGAGACAGTCACTGTGTGACACTGCTTTGGTGCTTTCCGATGGAACATGAGGGCAGCTGAGTTCCAGCTCAGTGCAGAAACCAACTGCCTTCTTCCCCAGAGATGCCAGGATGCTGGCAGATTTACAAAAATCTGTAATTTGATCAAATGTCAGTGCGAGTGACCAGGAAAAAAAAAAAAACCCAAACCAAAACAACTCCTAAAAGCCTTTTTTGTTGGTAGATATTCTTCTGATATTTTTTTGTAACTTTATTTTGGGCAAGTAATTTTCATGCCTTGGCTACAGAACACTTGATCATTTTACAGGACAGTTCTAGCAGCTAGTTTCAGCCCCACAGAAGAGGATGTGGGTATTCAATTCATGTAGCTTCAAATATTTAGGACATGATTTCAGCTCAAATCATGTAAGGTTTTCTCACACAAAAGCACTTTCCCTAGCAGCTGGGGAGGGCCAAGGGTGGCTGAAAAAAAAAGCTCTAATCAAACGTTTCAAGAGAAACTGGCTGATAGGCACCATGGTACAATTTATAGCTGTCTGGATGCAGGTACTGTAGTTCTGCAATCATGCCAGCTATCAATCAAGCTCTATTCTAATGGTCTTTTATGTCCTGTACTCCAAACTCCAAGCCTAGCTTCATCAATGGAAAAAGTGTTCTGGTAATTGTAGATTATTCTCCCACTGGACGCTTTTCATATATCATAACACATTTGGGCAGGAGTGACGGCCTTGGGTTAAAACAGGTTTGGGGCTGGGAGAGCAGAGAAGCAGTAAAAGGTACTGGTCTAGCTGGGAGGCAGGGTTGGGAGGGCAGGAAGGATGCAAAGCACTGATCTCATCCTCAGAGCTGCCCTGAAACAGGGAAGTGAGCTGCTATGAAGGCAAGAGGCCTCCTTGCTTTCATTGGTAGAACTTCCCAACTGTTTCTGCCAACACCCTAAGCTCGAAGGTGCTGTGCAACTCTTTATTCAACCCACTCACCCACCTGTAGAGAATTTCATGGATACTCAGAGCACCCTGTCCTCTTGTACACAGTGGCAGAAGACCTGACACTTCAGTTTTGTTGTCAACCTTTGTCAAACCATCTCCTCAAAAGCCCTATTCTGTGACATGGAGAACAGCCCTCTGGAGAAGATGTTGGCCACTGCCATGGACTTATGGCAGTAAAGATACTGCTGTCAAAATGGTGTCATTTACAACCAATTATCCTACTCTCATTTCAAGCTGACCTAGAGAAGACATCCCCTCCTCCGGTTAGCAACACAGCAGAGTGAAAATGAGAAGTTTAGCAACACTCAGTGATAGACCACACACTGCTGTCTACTGAAAGAAATTTTCCTAGAAGAAGAAAATATATCTGTGGCTCAGTACTCCCAGAGCTTTACACTTTGAGGACATAAATCCTCCTTCCAGGATAAGGCGTGAGTGCCTGATGTGCTAAGGCGAGCAAGGAAAGTCACATGCTGGACCTCACCTTGGCAGATGAAAGCCCAAGCGCATGGTTTGGCAATGATCTCCTAAAAGGCCTAGAAGAGATTCATGTTGCGTTGTCAATATTAGGACCACTGGATAATTTTCCAAAGGTTTTTCTGGAGCTTATCTCAAAGATGTATGACAATGCTTGCTTCTGCATTTCTTGAGAGTGGATAAGGCTGCTATATTTTAGGGTTTGTTTTCATTTGAGCTTCCAGTCGGGACTTGGGGAGCCGTTTAATGGAGACAATTCTGACCCGATTAAGAGATAGTATAGCTGCTGAGTTGATTAGGAAATTGTATTTTATTTCATATTCTATCCTAACCAACTTGCATCTGCCTCTTCCATGATGCAGTAACTCTTTGAATCTCCATGTGTGCCAGGATGTGCAGGGCTCACAGAATTACCATCTGTTTCCCTGTCATAAGCAGCCCAGCAGCGCGCACGCTGCTGGAATCACAGGTTGCTCTGGTAATGGGCTTTGTTTTATCTCTGCCACTGCTTTGCATGGATCAGTTATACCTGTTCTGCTCTCCCATAAGAGATTCCCTGCTAAAGGAGGCCATGCTTGCGCTGCTGCTAATGGTACGAAAGCTATCTTGTCCTCCCACACATGCTGCAGAGCTTAAACAACAGAGACTTCATGGTGCAGGACTTCCCTCTGTATCAGCTCCAGCCCTGCCCTGCGCTCCCCACACCCTGCTCTACCATGTCACCTTTTTTGATTATTCTACCTTTGCTCTGTATACAGGTCTCCAACTCTGGAAAAGCCTGTGATTCTCCTGACTCTGAGATTCCTTCTTCAGCTTCTTCACCTCTCCCAAACAGTCCCACGCATACAACAGCTGTCAGTCTAGGCAGGAGGCTAACACTTCTTCAGCCCACCAGGACCTAAGGGTGGATACACTCTGCTCCAGGGGAGAAGCTATTACCCACCAGTGCACTATGCTGGGGGAAGGAAGGTAAACCTCAGCTGAAGGGAGTGAGAGGGAAGACTGAAGAAAGCCCAAGGGGGGTCTTCCACAGCTCTCCCCGGGAGAGCTCACATTTTGCTTCTGCTTCTCCTTGGGGTCACAATTACTCACAATGTTAAAACAACCTCAACCCCCATCCCCAGCAGGCACCATTCCCCTCCCCTCTGCTCCACACTGGAGGAAAATTGTGGAAAAACTCTACTTAATTATCACACCACGTAACTAATTAAAAGCTGAATGCTTGTGTATGGTATGCTAATAGGGCATTAGAGAGACAGCCTGCTTTGGTAGAGAGACATGAGCCCCATCTTTCCCCCTTCACCTTACTGGGGGAGCTTCAGGCTGACAAGCACCTGGGATAAGTTGGGAATTTATTATGCAGCCTTTGAGTTCACAGCTTCACAGAGGGCACCAAGGTTGAGCAACTTTATCAGTATTAAAGGAGAAATCAGCTGTGCAGGTGCCAGGAGCAAGCGATATAGTGTGGGTGCCTCGCTATGGAAATTATGTACATAGTGGGCTCCACATGCACCCTAAAGCCCATTTTTACCTTTATGGGGTTCTCGGTAGGAAACAGGAGAGTCTCTGGAAGAAGATGTGTATATTAAGTATTGACCTTACAGACAAGCACACTCCCTTCTCCCACCATGTCAATACATCACCTGGTACTAAATGTCAGCCCTCTCCTTCCAGTTATCACAGCGTTCTAAGTCCATACATGTGTGTTTACTCACAGCCTGGACTACTGATTCTCTGTTAAGGAGGAAGCTATTTCACTTTGTTGTTTGTTTGGGTTTTTTAAATCACCATCGTCATTTGTGCATCCACCTGAAGATTTGTACTGACATCTGTGCACTCTGGGAAGAGTCTGTACCATCTCAGGTGCCCAGGTAGCCATCTCACCTTAGTTTGGGGACAGAGAGGGACCCTGAAGGGGGAGGGGGACAAAGTAATCAGGATTCCATGTGGTAAGGTATGGGAGGCCAAGGGAAAATCAGGCAGCGAGTCAGCTCCAACAGAGGCACAACTGAAATGCCTCTACACTAATGCAAGGAGCATGGGAAACAAACAGCAAGAACTGCACATATGTGCAAGTTTCCAG
>WBNM01041409.1:476-59768 GCA_013399055.1 Ramphastos sulfuratus
TATTTACAGCTTAGCACAATATACAAGCAGAGATATACACTATATACAGGAATATTTACAGAAATATACAAGGTAAAGGTAATACAGAAACACAACACCCCTCCCAGAAATCAGAGACCCCAGGAGGGGCTCCCAACCACCCTTCCACCTTCTCACCACCCCTGTACCTTACCCCAAGGTTTGCCTTACACACAAGGTGAGCTTGGAGGATCGGCCAGGGGAGTTAGAAGGAAAGTGGTTAGTGAGGTTACTCGGCAGAGAGGAGAAAGCCAAAAGCTGCTAGACAGCCCCAAGAGACAACTGTCTTATCCATGTTTATGTTCTTAGTTTTATCCATCTCAGCAAGCCTATGAGTGAAGTAGATATCACCATTGTTTCCTTTTCTCAGCCTGTAATATAATTTTCTCCATTAAAATATTCCAATTAGCCTCAAATCTGCACACATCTTCACCTGTGTATACCAGCATACCACTTATTCTCCTGTAGTTTCATTTTGAGAATGAGTAACAAATGCATTTTCTTTTTTTTACTATATTGATCTGTGAAACCTCTGCCACATTATTCATATTTGCATAGTCACATCTACCCTAAGATTTTCTGTTGGTATCTCTGCCAGCTAAAAGGCATTAAAGCTCCTCTAGCTTGAACAAGATTCATTACTTCCATTGTTCTACAAAATACCCACAAACCTTCAAGGAGGCAAATCAGGTGCTTTCAGCTAACAAAGCAATGCCTGAGATGACAATGGCACAGTCTCACAAACACGATAAAGCATAATTCAAGAAGACAGAAAACACAAATTATAAACCCCCCCAGTTCCTAGCTGATAAAAATATGTAAATACTCTCTTCAAACTGACAGTCCATAAAAATGCCTTAGAGCTAAATGCAATATGAAGCTTAGGTCTTAGACATTTGATATATGACAACATTTCTTAAATTCTTCTGATCTGAGCCCTGTAACAATCCCCTCAAGGTCGCAGGCTTTATACCTGATAGATCACTGCTTTATACTTTAATACAGTTTCTTCCAGCAAAGCAGTGCATAAACAAGTGCTTAGCAATTAAACAAATGTTGCAGAGGCATGTAATGGTACCCATACCTCATTTCTATGAGCTTGGTTATCTATAGAATAGAGTTGATTGCTCCCACAGTGAGGTACAACATGGACTTCTGCCAGCCCTTTTTAAAAGGAACCTTCTAATTGTGTGTGACCAGCATGAAGATCTGCTCTGCACCTACAGACTGCTGAAACTGTTCTATCCCCCTTGAAAGGGTGAAATAGCAACAACAGCATGTCTGGCCTGCCACAAGTATTGAAGAGAGTGACTAAGTTTATGAAAGAGAGATTTTCTCTGAGTAAAACCTATGTTTTTTTTGAGATTAATTCATGAGATTGAGTCCTGAATCAAGAAGCCTTCTTAAGTTCATGCAGATACTTTTGCTGCCTTCTGTGAAGTCAGTACCTGTCTGTAATCAGGAGTGATTCTGAAAGGCAGTAAAGGTTGACAAGGGAAGTCCAGTCACTCTCATTACTGGAATCTGGAATACACCAAATCTCCTTGAACAAGAGATATTGATGTTAGCATCTCCATTGGCTAGCTAACTATTACATCAGCTGGTCCTTAGAACAGTAGCAAGGGAGCAGACTTGGTTAGCCCAAAGATCCTTCCATTTCTATAGTTTTTAAGCTGATGAACTGTATAAAAATTATTTGTAAAAGTAATCTAAGAAGAAAAAAAAAAATCTAATAAGCTAAGATAAATTTCAAGCAAAACAGAAAATGAGTAATGACTGATAAATCTACAGTACCTCTGTGGTCAAGCACAGAACCTTCTATAGAGATATGTTGGGATTTCAGAGGAGTTTTATCAGGTTGATAGCAAGAATGAGTGGGGTATTAGTAGTTGAGCAAAGCTGGCAGCTTCTGTTCAAAACAAAAACTGCATGAGCATTACCTATTGTTCTACTGCAAAAAAACCCATACACAATTATTGCATAAGATATGAAATTCCTGTGAACCATACATTTCTGGAAACTGGGAAAATTAGCATTTAGACTCAATTGTGGCATATGAGAGTACAAGTTCTTAGATTTAAATGCCTCTGTAATAGACACAAGTCTTCAGAAAAAAGAGGATTGTCTAAATGAAAGAATGACTAGAGATCTTAAACTGAACCAGTAGAAACCATTAGTGAACAAGCATTTATCTTTAGCTTAAGCTTATTTCAGTTGGGACAGAGCTGGCAATATTAAACAGTGATTTCTTGAGTTTTGGTAAGACAACAGCTACAGTGTGCAATTGCTCCCTGACTACTCTGCAAAGTATAACAGTGTCTATTTTTTGCTCCTCAAAGCTTGTTTAGAAACTGCCAGACGCTAACTGCCAGACACTAGCAGCTCTCAGGCCTTCTCTCCACCATCCACTTAGAGATTTGAGGGAAGAAAGGAGATTTCAGTTTGGACAATGATGTCTTCTAGACAAAGCTAAATTAACAGTGAGATAGCAGCCATAGGTCCCATAACAAACCAGAATGCAGAAAATCGAAAGCATTTAAATACATATATGTATTGTTTACATGTGAATATATGCATCTCTTCACACAAACATATTTCTATATATACATACATTTCAGAGAAGAGGGAAGAGAGCAGTATGTGTTAGGTAATTTGGACAGTAAAAAAAATTAAATAAAAAAAAAATTGAAGATTGACATTCTGCCCTTCCAACACAAACCCTTCTATGACTCCATGATTTTCTGCCCTGAGCTTTCCATTCTGCAGTATCATGTGGATAAAGCTGTTGATTCAAATGGGCTTCAGTGAAGGGAGGGAACTGGCAGTAGTTTTATGTAGGCATCACACATTTTTTCATTATACCAATCAACTTTTATTACTGAATAAAATCAGTTTAGAAGCAAAAAAAAGAAAAAAAATCCAAAACACGCATTTGGTGCGTCAGCAAAATAATTTTCACTTCAGCCCTGAAGTTTTACAAAGAGGGGGCAGTCAACTTGTTTCTTACCAGCAAATCTAAATGAAAAGCCATTACAATTTTGTAGCTGTTTCAAAGGCAAACTGTCATAAGGGGGTTTAAACAAAGGCTCTGAAATATATATTTTTTGCAGTTGAAAAAGGCTGATGCAATTTGAGAAGCATGAGCTCAGCAAATGGCAATATTCTTGTGGGCTGCAGGACACTGTACACAGGCAGTGGTATGGCACACTGACCAGCAACTTCTAGATACATAAAAGGTTAATCCAAAGATTGACTGGTGACAGCAAAACTGAAATCTTTGATCACTATTTCTAGGAACAATAGACCATTAAGAATAAAAAGTGAGCTCTTAATTGGTAACAGACTAGAAGTTGTGGCAAGAAAGTAGAGGCAAGGTCTGTAAACTTCGTAGCAGTGACACTAATGAAGGACTAGAAAAAGGGAGAGCAATGCTTTGCAAGCTTCTAAGAAGCAGCCTAGACAGCAGACATTCTGTACAGTAAAATACAACTCAAGACCGGATTACTCCATTATTACTTAAGTATGGCGCAGAGATGCCCACTGATGATAGGTGAGGTAGACTCCCTGAGGAGCCATCCCTTTCCATGCAGCAATACTCAGAACAATGCAGCAGGACTGCACACAACCACATTAAGGATGAACTCCTGTCAGTAGAAATTAGCAGTAGAACGTGAGCACAGTGCTCTGCTGAGGAGAAAACACTCCTTAACCAGGGAGGTCTATCAGTTGGCATTGCTTGACCTTGTACTCCACTGCAGGATATTCCCTTTCTGACAACTGCCTTTTCTTGAGCTTTCCTCTATTGAGCATTAAGCCTCAGAGAGCTACTGCAGCAACTTCTAATAAAATTCCTCAATATAGAGAACACATTTTTGGGCAGGATAATTCTGTGTATAACACAGAAAATGGTCTACACTGTATTCAGTTTTCACATTTCAAATGGAAAATTTGGAAGAGATTTAAGTTAACTTGCCATGCATAAGAATTTGCTTTTGACCTAAGAAATTTCCAAGTGACATCAATACAGCATACAATATACATAGAAGAAGAGTTCTACTTGATTAGAGTATTAGTAGACCTATTTTTCTCCTGTCTAGGAAACAGACATAAAAGTCATGAGTAAGAGTTAGATTCCCAGCATTTAATCAATGAAAGTAAAAGGAAAGCTTTCCATTGCTAGGTGTATTGTTTCCTGTAAATTGATCTCAGATACCTTTTAATCACAGCTTACTCAGCTGGATAGAGGGATGACTAAAGAAGTAAATCTGTGAGAATCACAGAATCACTGAGGCTGGAAGAGACCTCTGAGATCACCAAGCCCAGCCTATAACCTAACACCACAACACCAGCTAAACCATGCCACCAAGTGCCACATCGAATCTTCTCTTAAAGACATCCAGGGATGGTGACTCCACCACCTCCCTGGGCAGTCCATTCCAGTGCTTAATCACCTTTGCTATGAGCACGTACTTCCTAGCATCCAACCTAAACCTTCCCTGGCACAGCTTCAGACCATGCCCTCTGCTACTGGTTGCCTGGGAGAAGAGCCCAAGCCCCACCTGANACAACTTTCTTTTAAGTATTTGTGGAGAGCGATAAGGTTCCCTCTAAGTCTGCTCTTCTCCAGGCTGAGAACAACAAAGAAATACCACAGAGCATTTCACTTCAGTTATTTCAAAACCATCATGCAGTTTATAAAATAACCACTAAAATTTGTCTGGAGACTGTGAATTCCATCTGTCTTTAATTGTGGAGTGTTAAAGTCTACTTAATTTTATTTTCCTACTCTGATCAGATCTGTTAAAAGAACTACACTGTTGTGGTATGCAGTCAACTCTATACATTAAAGAAAGAAGATTTGTAAAGAAATAAAAGCCACATTAAAGTTTGGAGAACATAATCTCAGGTTCCTATTAACATTTTCTGTGCCAACTGGTGTAGGTGATGCTACTCTGCCAGGAGAGCCAGACTGGAACATCCTTTGAGGTCACTTCCAGCTCCAACATTCTGTGATTCTGTGCACATAAGAATGCACTTGAGAAAAAACTAACAAGTATTTTAGACTAATAGTGGTTCACAGGATCAGAGGATGTCAGGAGCTGGAAGGGACCTAAAGAGATCATCGAATCCAACCCCCCTGCCAGAGCAGGACCATATAATCTAGCTCAGGTCAGAGGAACGTATCCAGACAGGCCTTCAAAGTGTCCAGAGAAGGAGACTCCACAGCCTCTCTGGGGAGCCTGTTCCAGAGCTCTGTGACCCTTACAGTAAAGAAGTTCCCCCTTCTGTTGAGGTGGAACCTCCTGTGCTACAGCTTACATCCACTGCTCCTTGTCCAACCACAGGGAGCAAGTGAAAAGAGCCTGTCCCCCCACCTCCCGCTCCTGACACCCAGCCCTCATTTATAAACATTTATTAAGTCCCCTCTCAGTCTTCTCTTCTCCAGACTAAGCAGCCCCAGGTCCCTCAGCCTCTCCTCAGCAGGCAGTGCTCCAGTCCCCTCATAGCCCTCCCCATGACCCTCTCCAGCAGATCCCTGTCCTTCTTGAACTGAGGAGCCCAAAACTGAAGGCAGTACTCAAGATGAGGTCCTACCAGTGCAGAGTAGAAGGGGAGGAGAACATCCCTGGATCTGCTGGACACCTTAATATATCCCAGGATCCCATTGGCCTTCTTGGCCACAAGGGCACATTGCTGTCCCATGGATAATTTGTTATCCACCAGCACTCCCAGGTCCCTCTCCACAGGGCTGCTCTCCAGCAGATCACCTCCCAATCTGTACTGGTGCAGTTTATTATTCCTCCCCAGGTGCAGGACTCTACACTTGTTCTCGTTGAACATCCTTTGGTTCCTCTGTGCCCAGTTCTCCAATCTGTCCAAGTCTCACTGCGTGGACACACAGCCTGCAGCTGTATCAGCCAAACCTCCCAGTTTGGTGTCATCAGCAAACTTGCTGAGCAGACTCTGTCCCATCATCAGTGTCATTGATGAAGATGTTGAACAGCACCAGACCCAGCACTGATCCCTGGGGGACTCCTCTAGTTACAGCTCTCCATCTGGACCTGGCACCATTGATCACCACTCTTTGACCTCTGTCTTGTAACCAGCTCCTAATCCACCTCACTGTCTGCTCTTCCATCCCACACTTTCTGAGCTTGCTCACTGGGATGTCATGGGAGACTATGTCAAAGGCCTTGCTAAGGTCAAGACTACATCCACTGCTCTCCCTGAATCTACTCATTCAGTTATGTCCTCATAGAATGCTGTCAGGTTAGTCAAGCATGAGTTGCCCTTGGTAAATCCATGCTGATGACTACTGATGACCTTCTCCTCTTCCAAGTGCCTTGAGATGCCCTCCAGAAGGAGCCACTCCATTTTTGCCAGGGATGGAGGTGAGGCTGACTGCTCGATAGTCCCCTGGAACCTCTTTCTTGCCCTTTTTGAAGACTGGAGTGACATTGGCTCTGCTCCAGTCCTCAGGCACCTCTCCTGTCCACCATGATTTGGCAAGAATGATGGAGAGTGGCAGAGCGATAACATCAGGCAGTTCTCTCAGCACCCTTGGGTGCATCTCATCAGGGCCCACGGACTTGTGAATGTTCAATCTGTGTAACTGATCCCCAACCCAGTCTGCACTGACCAGTGGGGAGTGAGTTCTTTTATAGGACTGCACCAGAAATACCAATGGTCCCTCTGACATTCATGAATTTCTGGACAAGATCTTAAAAAGCAAGAGGGACATGCTCATTTTACTTTTCCATAGAGAAAGGTTGTCCTACCCATAAAAATCCATAGTTTTGCTGCACCAGGAGCAGGGTGTTTAAATCCTCACAGGGGAGGTAATGCTGGTAACAAGAATTGAAAGCACTGCATGGGTTGAGATATAGCTGAAGAGACAACACGCAGAAGAACGTAGGCTGACAGGAAGGAGCCAAGAGGAAAACAGGATTTGACGAGGCTGATGTGGCACAAGGGAAACATAAGCAGACAGGAAAGCCTTGTGGACCAAATGAAGTTAATGTCACCAAGCTCATCTAGGTACACAGCATACTACATGAAGTCTAAAAGCTGAAATGCAAAGAATGGAGGAAAAGGATAAAAACAAAAAAAAAACCCCAGTCTTTGTATGAACAGAATACTTTTAGAAGCAAAATCACACAGAGGGAAAAAAAGAGTGTCTGTTAGTTGGATCCACACGATCCACAGTTCAGATGAGCAAATTTCTGTGTCTGGCCCTCTGCAGGTTTTTTCTAAGGCAGTAAAAGATTCAGTATCACTCGCATGTTTCTCCAAAGAGCTAGTCAGTGCACAGGCAGGGATTTGAATAATTTACAGGCAGGGATTTGAATAATTTACAGTGGAATGTCATTAATCCCGCCACTCTAGGACTTTATCAAAGTGCAGATTAATGAGGGGTCATATAACTTCAATGTGCTACTACTAACACAAGCAATCACTCTGCTGCTGAACTACTATACTTCCTTACTGAGCACGAGCACTTTAATGAAAACAACGACTTTAAGCGGCTGTATAGAAAAAGAAGCTTTTTAGCAGAGACAGCAGTGACTTAACTTGGGGCTACAATATTTTACAGAAATTTGGTCTGGAGGCTGGAACACCTCTTCTATGAGGACAGTCTGAGGAACAGGCAGAGCCAGTGGAACACTAGAACAAGTTGCCCAGGGAGGTAGTTGAGGCCCTATCCTTGGAGATATTCAAGGTCAGGCTCAACAGGACTCTGAGCAACCTGATCTACTGAAGGATGTTCCTGCTTGCTGCAGCTGGGTTGGATTGGATAACCTTTAGAGGTCCCATTCAACCTGAACCATTCTATGATTTATCCTCCACCACATGAAAAAGTTAAGAGGCACATTAAATAAATACACAAATGAATCTGACAACAGAATCCTTAGTGATTTTCTGCCTCTTTAGGAGTTTCCATTCCATAGACTGAAGAACCTACAGCGTATTCTGCATTGCTCCAAAGTGAGTGCAATTATCTTGAACTGAGTGAATCTATCTCTTCTCCCTCCACCCAATCTAACTTGTATGGTAATTCACTGCACCAGGGGTGGGATTCTAATGCATAGGATGGAAGTAGGTTGTTACTACTATACCAGGCTGAAGTGAGGTCAATGTCAATTCGGGGGGGTAACTGGCTGTTTCGTAACGCTGACTCCGTCCTTGCATACAAGCAACTGAATGTAACCACCCAGTGCATGCTGACTGTGTTACCTGGCAGGAAAAGTGATTTTAATGGACTCCACTAATAATAATAACTCCACCCCAAAAAACACTAAAAACTTGACTGCATAACTGCACTGTCTCACTAAAGTCTACAGAATACTGTATATATAGCAATGTGCAATAAACAAAGTGTTCTCTGATGGTTTAAACATTTAATCAGCTAGTGCAAGAACAGAAACTAAGACTCAAAGAACTGACATCCTGAAGGATATATAATTTCTAAACTGACCCTTTGTACATGGGCTAGCTGCTCAGATGAAATAAAGTCATCAGCATTTAAAAGTGTTTGCTGTGCTGAGCTAATGACGACTGCTGGACTGGAGACATGATGAAAACCAGCCACATGGTAACTGCTACTCTTCAATACCAGCTTTGTCCAGGAGGTAACACTGATATGATACTACACAGAAATAGTACCCTACAAATCAGACAGAGCGCAGACAGCATGCTTTGGTGATACCCTCTGCTAATAGGACAAGGCAGTACTCCTCTTTACATGAGGAGAATTAATAAAGTGTTTTTTGCTGAAACTGCAGCTCTTCTACGTGATGGAAGTTAAAGCTCATCTCAATGACCTCACCACAGCTTTGAAGCAAAACATCAAGAACTGTATTTGGGGAGGTGTATAAAATTCTAGAAAATAATGATGATTAATAGCATGATGACAGGGTTAAATAAAAAGGGAAACTTTAAAGCTTGTAAAACCAAAAGTGTTCTGTTAACTCAGAAGTGGATTAGAGTGTTCATAGTGCTTCAGGACTCGACACCATGTAAAGGCTGATTTATACTCCAGGCATCATAATGCCTACCTACTTCAGAATGACAAATAGCACTGCGCTGAGATCTCAATGGCAGCCCCAGAGCACTAACAGCAAATGTCTTCCATCTTAATAGTTGAGCCTCTGCAATTCTCCTCACTTAAAATTCTGAGCGTTTAACACTTCTCATTGCATCTAAATCCAGATACAAAAACCTTCACATCAAACTATTTACCTCAAGTGAAATTTACCCTGAATAATTCATAAGCAGAAAGGAGGCTGGAAGTGAAGGAGCTGAAGAGCGTTTTAATGAAGTCTAGAGTTTAAAATATAATGGTATAAAAGCTATTACTGATCTATTCTAACCTTATAAGAAAGAATATCAGTCTCTGTAACAAGGAACGATCCCAATGAACAGGAAAAGAAACACGGTTCAGGTGTCTGGTTGTCAGTGACTGATGCTGCTAACAGAATCTCACAGATTACTGCAGAGAAAGGGTTGCTATTTGAAGTAATTCCTGACAAAGGATCTGAAGTGTTCAGATTGATTCGTATTCATCTTGTCCCTGTGAAGGAGCATTGAACCTTAAAATAGCTATAATAAGCTGCAATTCAATTAGAATAAAGCATGAAAGTCAAGAAAACACACAGAATGCAGGGCTAATGTTATGATGACCTTTACCTAATAATTTTTTAACTCTTAAACAGGCAAGAAAATAATAAAATAATAAATCACTATGTATTATAGATGGTCATTTCGCTGTAAGAATCAGGTTTATTATTTTCCTGTTTCAAAGCCTCTTTATGAGACAGATATCACTACAATGCATAGCTGATTTCTCTGGGATATCAGTGACAAGCCAGCGCTGTCATCAAATAGCATTTGCCTTCTAAGCCAGCTGCTGACTTACAGTGAATGTTGTTCATTTTAACCCCTTGCCCCCCAAAACTTTGAAGAATAGAAAGCGGTTGTGACTTGAAAACTCAGCAATAGCACTAACTTTCAGCATTTTAGGGAAATTAATGTCTTCAAGTGAAGCTCTTCTGCATTACTGGTAAATGAGTCCTCTCTTCTGTGTTAATCATTAACAGCTTCAGTGCATAAGCTATGATTAAAGTAATAGGAATAAGTAATTCAGGTTTTGCTGTGTATGACCACATACTTGAGATGGTTTATGCTGTACTTTCTTCTTCCTTCTTTACTCCCCCCACCATGCTGTCATAAATTGGGCTGCTGATTAAAAGCATATTTCTATCCCAAGAATAAGAGTATTAGATTTGCACAGTAGTATTCTCATGATAAAAATCCCTTAGAAACAGGTATTCTTCTAGGCAACACTAATGAAAGCGTAGACACATAACACTACTTACTACAACAACACACTGGAGAAAAATTCCTTCAGTTTTCAAGTATATAACCAAATCTGACTCAGCTGTAGTAAAGCAAAGGAGTTAACTCTTTTGAATACCTTTAGAGTATTACTTTATAAAAGGTGTTCCTTAATTAGTGTTGTGATTCAGAGCTGAAGTACATGTAGAAGTTTGCCTCACTGGAGAGAGAAGTTTCTGTGTAAGACATCTTAAGCTTGGGATACTGAAATTAAATTTACTGATCAAAGATTTTTGTAAGTCACGTCACTTGAATTTTCCAGGTCTTACTTCCCCACTGTTAGGTGCATTTCTTAGAACACTGAAAAGACAAGGAGTCTTCCTATACATCTCTGTTAACAGGGACTACAGATAAGTTTCAGAAAGTTACATAGATGGCACAGTAAATAATGCTGCTCCGATACCATGGTGTCATGGTCTAGTCTTGAGGTCTGTGGTAACAGGTTGGATTTGATGATCTTTGAGGTCTCTTCCAACCTTGGTGATACTGTGATACCAGTATTTTAAACACAGACTATGGAATTGTTCAGTAGCAAATACAAATAACCATTTGCCAAAGTATTCCTCTCCAGCACCAAGGTGATACTTTGTAACACATCTTATTAGATCCATCTAACATTTATTTTCTGTGAATTTTAGCAACTTTTACCCCATATTCCTGAGACATTTGGGTAGAATTAAGATTATAAACAGAAAATTGAAACATATCTCTGATTCCTCTGTTGAGATGGTAGAAAACAGCTAGCAGTGCTAGGGTCTAAGACTATTTCTCTAGGACTTCAATGTAGAAAAGGTAGTTAAATTCAACTGAACTGAGAAATAACTATGACTCACAGAAACATCCAGCTTGGAGAAGCCCCTCAGGATCACCAAGTCCAACCAATAACCCTGTTCTACAAGGTTCACCCTAAACCATATCCCCAAGCACCACATCCAGTTTTTAAACACATCCAGGGTTGGTGACTCCACCGCCTCCCTGCTGAGCAGCCCATTCAAATGCCTGACCGCTCTTTCTGTGAATTTTTTTCCTAATATGTAGTCTAAACCTACTCAGTCACAGTTTGAGGTCGTTCCCTCTTATTCTATCACTACTTACCTGTGATAAGAGCCCAGCACCAACCTCTCCACAACGTCCTTTCAGGTAGACAGCGACGAGGTCTCCCCTCAGCCTCCTCTGTTTCAAACTAACCAGCCCCAGTTCCTTCAGTCACTCCACATGAGATTTATTCTTTAGGCCCTTCACAGCTTTGTTGCGCTCCTCTGCACTTGCTCCTGCACCTCCACATCCCTCTTGCTATGAGGCACCCAAAATTGAGCACAACACTCGAGGTGTGGCCTCACCAGAGCAGAGTCCAAGGCAACAATCAGCTCCCTACTCCTGCCAGCCACAGCGTTTTTAATCCAAGCCAGGATGCCATTGGCTTTCTTCGCCACCTGGGCACACTGCTGGCTCATATTCAATTGCTTGTCAATTACAACCCTCAGGTGGCTTTCTGTCAGACAGCTCTCCAGCCACGCTACCCCAGGCCTGTAGCATTGCTTGGGGTGGTTGTGGCCATGCAGGACCTGGCATTGGGCCTTGTGGAAGCTCATGCCATTAACATTGGCCTATAGATCCAATCTATCCAAGACCCTCCGTAGAGCCTCCCTGCCCTCATGATGATAAACAGTGCCACCTAACCTGGTGTCATCTGCAAAGTTACTGGTGACACTCTGTGTCTTCATCAATAAAAATGTTAAACAGAAGTGGTCCCAACACTGAGCCCTGAGGAACGTGACCACCCACCAGCTGGATTTATCTCCATTGACCATCAATCTTTGGGCCCTTTCATCCAGCCAGTCCTTTAAGCAGCAAACAAGATGGGGATGCACCAAAACGTATCTGTCCCCACATCTGTAAAAATCTGCAAGTCCCATACCTTTTATGCAGACATTAGCAAGCCACCTGTTCAAAGTGCAAGGCCCCAAATCCCCCTCATTTATGACAGCAAAGGTTTCATCCATGTTCATGCAGCCCAAGTCAAGTGAGCATCAGTGATAACATCAAAAAGATTCCCCTTAAGAATCTGGTCTATGCTTTGAGGTATGTCAAATGGGGAACTAAATACAATTTGAGGAGGTGGACATGTCAGACAGATGAGGAAGGATTGCATCTCTGTTCTGCTTGTTCTGCTTATTCTGCTGTCCTCAGGAAGTCACATTATCACAACTTCCTTTCCTATCCTCCATGACTAACTCCCTAGATAAAAGGATTTCTAGCAGCAACCCAACCCAATACTGAAGATGATCAGAACACCATGAAGAGATGGAAGGGGATGAAATATGTCATGCTTGAACAGGAGAAAGGGGAGGAAGAAAAAATTCTGAGTACTTTCTGGCATTTATGACTTCTACTTTGATATACTTGCCTCTGCCCCCTCAACATTGTTTTTTTTTTTTTTGTAGATACTGCAACAAAGATTTCTTGGTGGTCAACTCAAGCCCTTTGTGAATGCTCTAAATGATCACTGAAATCTATTTCAATATTTAGCCTCTGCATTTTCAGTTCATGACATCAAGCAAATGAAATTTAGAAATAACTCTAGAAAATCTCACTGAAGTCATCAACATGAAAGAAGAGTTCTAACATTATACAATGGGTACAAAATCAACAATCTTCCTCAATTATTGCATACCTTTCACATCAGTAGCATACATAACAATTACCCTTTTGTGGATAACCAGTTTATCAAGCTGTTTTGTCTGGAATCAGTGTGAATAACCCTACGAGTTAGTTTTGCCAACTTTACACCTTCTTTTTATGGAAACTGGTTCCCAAAATGCTCTTCCACATGGAGACCTTTGCAGCTGCAGCCACACTTAATGCAAACTGCAGACAGCCTCTGTGGAGCTTCACAGAAACACGCAAGGAACAAGGTGGCAGGGTAATACCAGCTCATGCCAGTCAACTGGTACAGATGGTTGCATGCAATGACTAGAAAAAAAAAAAATAATTAAGAAAGCATGCAAAAATCCTATTCCAGATTCAGTACCACAAAGCAAACATCAACATCTTAAAGGATTAGAATACCAAATGAAATTATCTTAGAAACAAAGACCACTTTCAAGTGCATAACAGTACAATTCATTCATGAAAGTGCTTCAGCAGGAAGCACTTTCCCCTTGTGAAACATTCCTCCTTCTCCCCTACAACACTTAACATGAATGACTCATATGCTGTATCATCCTTCAGGGCAGAAATCTTCTAACCATACATATAACCAAGTAATTCAAAGCAAGACATGTTAATTATTTGCTTGGATTTCCTGAAAATCTGTGAGGATATAAAAAAAGCAAGATCTGAAATCCCCACTCTCTTGATCTCAGGGTTGCCACCATGAAAAAAAATTCCAGTAGTGATAATGATATTCTGCCTCTGCATTCAAGTTTACAAATGATTTTACTAAATTTTATTTCTAGGTTTTCTTTAAATTGATCTTTTACTGATCCACACTAAAACATACTGCTTCAGTATTACAGTCCTTGCACATTTCATGGTTTAGAAGCTTTAAACCCATATATAAAAATAATTTGTCTCCAGCTACAAACACATGCATTGGGAAATCCATGATTCACAGGAAGACTGATTTTAAGATTCATTCAAGTGAATTGGTTACTCTTGTAATGTAAAGCTATACATGCATTTTACCATCTTAGATTCCATTATTCACTGAGGACCTAAATTATGTATGATTCATGCAATAACTCTCAAATTCATTAGCACTGAAAGTGGAGCCTACAGATGTTGCCAATTCTATCCATTTCAGAGTGATCTGCCTCATGAATGCATTCTCTGTTTATCTATGTGCACGATGCAAAGGGGTTGGCAAATGGAAAACTTTTGATATGATAAATCCTGAAGCAGAAAACCTTTATAATCATGGAAACAGTGCTTTCTGAAGATGCTATGAACAGCCTTCTTCAGCCTGGAGAAGGCTTCCAGGCTTCTACCTTAAAGTAGCCTTCCAGTATCTGAAGGGGGCTCCAGGAAGGCTGGGGAGGGACTATTGACAAGGTCTTGCAATGCCAGGACAAGGGGCAATGGGTTTGAACTGGCAGAGGGGAGATTGAAACTGGATGTTAGAAGTTCTTTGCAGTGAGGGTAGTGAGACACTGGCACAGGTTGCCCAGGGAGGTTGTGGCTGCTCCCTCCCTGGAGGGGTTCAAGACCAGGTTGGAGGAGGCCTTGAGTGAGCTGTACTAGTGGGAGGTGTCCCTGCCTATGGCAGGGGATTGGAACTAGATGATCCTTGAGGTCCCTTCCAACTATACCATTCTATGATTCTATGATCACTAATGACTTATGTTCACCTAATGCATATTTCCTCTAGCAATTTTGTATCTAATCTGGCAATGCAAAATTAGAGCATTATTATTTTGTGCATTACTTGATATTATTAAAAACCTCTCAAGAATTAAAAGAATGAAGAGCCCAAGTATCTGTGAAGACTTAGATTTCACTGATCCCACTGCTTTTGGACCAGAACAGCAAAAACCTCATCTGCTCAATCAGTCCAATGACTATAAAACCTATATAGATTTTTTTTTTCCCATCCCTTGTAATAATTTTCACCTTTTAAGTTTCAAGTATGCCATGATTTTTTTCAAGAAAGCTCCTTGGTCTTTGATACTCCATTCAATCAGCCTTAGTGACACCAAAATGTAGATGTTTCCTACATTGTAATCAGTATCCATGAGTTTCAGGGAAAATGGGAGATGAAATTCTGAACAGACCAGACATACAAAGCTTCCCACTCAATTTGCCACAGAACACATTATATGCCCCAATCAAAATTACAATCACAACTCTAGTGTTATGGTTTTGTGAATAAGATTTACATATCCTCTTTTATTTTTTACATAAAGTGCCTGCCCTCTTCTTGCTCTTTCCAGGCTTTTAGGTTGTATTTCCAATTATGAGTTAAACAGGTTGCATATAGAAATGCCAATAGAGTCAGTTCATCAACCTCTATGCTAAGGCTTTAACTTGCTAACAAGGACTTGTCTCGTTATTCTAAAATGTAATTTAAGTCTTAAATATATTAGAAAAAATACTACTACTGTAATACATATTAAACAAATAAAGCCTAAAGTTTAAAAACCAAAACCCTACTAGCTGAAACATAGTCTTTCCCTCTCATCTGCAGAAGATGCACATATTTTGCAAGGTTGCCTCTGCATGCCAAACAGCTTCAGAGCTTGCTTTCTGTTTTCAAACAGTGGGAATTTGCAGCCACACTGCACCAAATAAGGGCAACTGTGTAGTAAGAATTCTGCAATGCTAGCCAGATGTTTTTTTTGCCGAATAAATATCATAATTTGTTAAAACCTAATCCATTTATTAATTCTTAATCCATGGGAAAGGGGATATTTTCATGCCTGTTACATCTTAGCAGCTTTCCTAACCTCAAAATTATTTGAAGAATACTTCTAAGTATATATTAATTTTTATCTCCTTTCCCACCTTACAGAGATGTTATTTTCGATTGGATAGTTTTCAAACTAGCTGTTCTCAGACTGGTGACCTAACTGTGTTGCAGACTTTACTATGCCTCTAGCAAGAACATGGGCAACTTATGAGGATAGTTACAACAACTGAATACATGTTCACTGAGCATAATCTGACCATCATTTTAGCAATAAAATCCCAGCTACTTTGTCTTACCAGTGCTGCAGCTATGAATTTTGTGTTCTGTAAGACTGACCCCATATGCCTAAAATGGCACAGCTCAAGTTTCAGAAACTCAAACAACGTAGCATGTTAATGTACTGCTAGGTGTTCCAAAGATGAAAATAGAAGACAGTTAAGCTCACTGGCTTTTTTTGGGGGTTGGGGCTTTTGGGGTTTTTTTTGTTTCTTTCTGGGTTTTTTTTGGGGTCTTTCCCTTCAATACAGACTGAAAAGATGAAAACCTTTACCTACCAAAATCCGTGGGATACTTCCCATCAATTCCAATAGTACCAGAAATTTATCCAATATTTTTTCATATATGAAAAGATCCACTGAAACCTGCATCACATCTGATCCTGCAGGGAAAGCTGCATACAAAAATTCTTTTTGAATCCTTAGAAGATTTGTAAAAAACCTATCCCTTCAACTGGAAAGAGTAGCTTTAGAAGAGCCTTGATTTGAAGTGCAAAGTAGGGATCTATGTGATTTTTTTTTCTACCGCACAACTTACATATCCTGTGTCCCTTTGTGCCTGCCAGGTCTCACAAACTGAGGTCCAGCAGCAAAAATTATTGGTTGTAAAGTTCTGTGTCACCCATTCCATGGTCTTACTGGTTTTAACATCCCAAAATAAGCACAAAGTGTATATAATGCTTGGGGCCTCTGAACTTCTCTTGGAATAGCCTTCCCAAATTTATGAGATTGCTCACTGAAGGTACTCTTGTCTTTAAAAACCATCCACTTACAGATAATATGGAAGCTTTTACAATCATGTTCTTAAATGGATCTTAACAGCAGTTTCCAAGAAAGGGTTTAGCTCCAGACTAAAAATTTGGCAGTTTATGACTAAAACAAACAAACAAAGAGGAAGGAGGTTATGTCTTAACTACATCAGTAGTTATTCTAGTTCCTGGTCAGTTCCTTACACCACTAGTTCATAGCTATTGCAAAGACTGCCTTCTGGCTTCGACACCTATCCATGAGTCAAGCTGCTGCAGGCATGACAAGTATGAAAGCATATACACAAATATATGCACACACACATTTATACACACATGTGTATCTCTCAACTTCAAGCTGCTGTCAAAACATTTTCTTCCTAAGGCAGATGTGCCCAAACAAAGCTTTCCACTTTCTGGCTGGGAATAAGGGAATGAAAGTAGTGACAGAATAAATCACAGGGGAGATAGACCAGCATGGAGAACTCTGCAGTGTAGTGAGAGATATCACATTAAGAAAGGCTAAAAGGCATTACAACAAAAGCCTCTCTAGCATATATGGTTGCTACCTGAAGCACAAAGTGATAAGCTACACATTCTTCTTCTACAGTTCCTTACTGTACAAACTCTAGGCTGTATCAGTATGCAAGCAACAGCATGCTGACCTCACTCCTTTTTGGTCATACAGTCCCCAGTTCCTTCTCAGCCATCTTATTCAGGTTGACCATAGCAAGAAAAAAACCTAACAAACAAACAAAAAATCCCCAACCCTCCCAACTGTTCATTTTACTATATATCATCTAGAAGCAAACCTCCAAAAAAAAAAAAAAAATCTCTTCTCTTGGTGTGAATTCTTCATGGCTGGAGGCATCCTGCTGGAGCTACCTTAACAGTTATTCTCCACCAGAACCTTCCCCTTCTTTAAAGAACTAGAGACTTTTGCTAGAAGATAACCATACATATTTATATAGAAGCTATATATATAGACTATATAGTTCCAACTATATATATATATAGAATCTATATATATAGAATATATAGTTCCAACCCCCTGCCATAGGCAGGGACATCTCCCACTAGTAATTATTGTTACCACCACTGCATGCTGGATAATATAAGATAGATTTAAATTCAAGAAGGTACACAGCAGCTGACAAACAATGATGGGTATTTACAAGTGAGAAAAGATAATTTATGCTGTTTGCACACTATTAGCATAATCCTTTTACATGAGCCACCTAACCAGATTTGAATAACATAATAAAGTGGCAATCAACAAGGAATTTCAAACATAAACCCATTACTGAAATCCAGTTACCAAATATGAATGGAATTGGAACAGGTCGACAATGACATTGACACCTAGTACTTGTTCTATTTCATATTGGTTAAATTGACCAATATCCAAGATCAAATCTAACTTATAACTGGAGGTAGTAAAAATATTAAGAAATCCTAATGTAGCACTCAAGAGTTTAAAAAGAAAAGCTATACAAGTTTTATTAGGTATGTTAGACATTAATCACTAATCCTGAGCCTAATTTTGTTAAGATCAGAGGGAGAGGAAAGAAGTAATCAATAAAAAAGAAATCAGTCCATCTAACAAAAACTGCAAGCACTCAAGGATTTTAAAAACAGCTATATGAATTTCTAAAGGAGAATAGAAACTATGTGGGCAAATCAAAATTGGGAGCTTTTCCTTTACAAATTTTATGGTCTGGTGAAGCTGAAAGACACAGGTGAAAAACAGCAACAAAACGAAAACAAAACTCCAAACTCACCCCACACAACAGTTCTTTCTGTCCCTTTAATCATCTGGAATGACTGTCTTTTAAGTGGTGAGAAAGGTGGGAGCAATATTTTCTTTCACACACATGAGAACTCAGAAACTAGTACTTTCTTCTTAGCAGCTCAAGGGCCTTTAGAATGTTGTTGGTGTTATTTTGGTTCTGTTGTCTTTTTCTTCAAGACACACTAGGACTACTATTTATTTTATATAAGTTTTACAGTATCTGTGTTTTGATATAACACCCTTTACTGGACATTATAATTGCATAACATTCATTCAAATATATTTCTAATTCAAATTAATTCCGAGTTAAATTATTTGCTTTAAATGAATCCTACACATTCCTATTCAAAGTGAAACCCTGCATCTCTTCCTTTGCTACTTCAAGTTTTCTAAATATCTGACCCATTTTCATTAATCTCCATTTTCTCTCTCTGGAATGCACATAACAGAAAAAAAAAATCAAGTGAAAGGGAAATCTGATAAGCTATAATTATAAAAAACTTAAATACTTAGCCCATTTTTGAGACAAAGTGTTTGCTCCTGTCCACAGTAGCATATCCAGCAACAGGCTGAATTTGTATGTACTTGTCATAGTTATCTGTGCTAATCAAGTGTTCTAAAACTGTGACACAATTTTCTCTAGGAATGACTTGGGTTCAGCAGCAGAATGGTACATGCTAATATTTAACAAGAACATGTCTGGGTGGAACTGATTAAAAACCACATATTAACATCCAACTCTTCTTTAAGTAAACCTTTTAAAAATAGATTTTACGTTAAGTAACTACGTAATATTTGTCAGAAATTCCTGCTAAAATGGCACGGGTTAAGTGCTTCTGCCTTAGTTACACAGACAAAATTACTGCTTATTAAAATAACAGAAACAGTGGAATTGCTAACATAATGTATTTTATTTGAAGCTATATCACTGATACAAGAGTAAGGACAATGTTTTGGAAAGATACTGTGATGGTTTGGGACAGATATACACATTCTTCAAAACTGTTTAGGTACTGGCTCTGATCTTTGTTCTGATTATAACATTTTGAAGTTATTTCCAGTAGACTGACATCTGAAAAATAATGTCTAGTATGTGTGCATATAAATAGATACACACGTTTGTGTACACAGGTATGTATGAATAGGGGAGTGAAAGAAAGCTTTTGTTTACATACTTTTAATCTCAGTTTAGTTGGCATGTGCCAACAGGTTCTTCAGACCAAGTGTTTATTCCAGTTAACAATACATTATCTTTTCCTGGTCTGTTGAAAGCAGTAGCATACTCAGTCCCACTGCTGTATTATGCTACAATGCACTGGTTTAGAATTATGAGTTCTTATAGCTGCCTAAGAAAAAATAACCAACACTAAAAAAAAAAATAGAGTTCTATTATTCAAGGCAAGATTCATTGTGTTCTGCTTTAAAGTAGAGTTCAAGGTTGGGAATTTAAATTCCTCCTATAAAGAAGTTGAAGGCACATAAAAAGTTAATCCTTGGACATACAGAGATCCTGCCTCCCACTTTTGGAGCTGACCAAAGGCAAAGAAGTTAGTTTCCAAAGGCTGCTGTGCTCTAATTACCCTTCAGATGCAGGAGGTAACAGTTTTCTGCCTGAGCTTCAGGTTTGGCAGTGCCTCGAATTTAGCCAATTCAGAGAGCAGGGCAACGCTTGCTTGTCCAGCACCGTTCACACACAGCTACCTGAAGTACATCAGGAAATCAGAGAAACAACAGTAACACAGCATCCCTGAAGCAGAAGTAGCAACAGAAGGGAGCCATCAGAAAAGCCTATTTCACACACATTGCAGTAAGGTCACACCACTTTGTAACTCATAGAATCACCCGGGTTAGAAGGGACCTCTAAAGGCCATCTAGTCCAACCCCCCTGCAGCAAGCAGGGACATCCTCAACTAGATCAGGTTGCCCAGGGCCATATCAAGTCTGATCTTGAATGTCTGCAGGGACAGGGCCCCAGTCACACCTCTGGGCAACCTGCACATCTCTTACATGTTTGTCTCCAAGCTTAATGTGAAATCTCATGAATTCATTTGTAATGGCATGATCTAAAACTAACCTGAGCAAATGAAATACCTAAACTTGGGGTATCGACATTTCCTTCAATTTGGAGTAATAACACCATTTGAAATGACATAACCAGAGAATCATTTTGGTCAGAAAAAAATTGTCCAACCATTACTTCAATTTGTTGTAAGCTTTAGCTTACTATAGAATGGTAATTTTGGAAGGGACCTCAAAGATCATCTAGTTCCACCCCCCTGCCATAGGCAGAGACACCTCCCACTAGTCCAGCTCACTCAAGGCCTCCTCCAGCCTGGCCTTCAACACCTCCAGGGAGGGAGCAGCCACAACCTGCCTGGGCAACCTGTGCCAGTGTCTCACCACTCTCACTGTAAAAAACTTCCTCCTAACATCCAGTTTCAATCTCCCCTCTGCCAGTTCAAACCCATTGCCCCTTGTCAATAGTCCCTCCCCAGCCTTCCTGCAGCCCCCTTCAGATACTGGAATATATTCGGATACTATGTTGATGACAGATTCTGTGTTTGTAAATAACTTTGAAATCAGAGTGAGGAGAAGCTAGGTACAAAACCTTCTGTAAATTATGGATACAATTTTAGGACATAAGTCAAACTCTATCTTTCTGTGTGAAGTTCTGCTATTAGAATATTAAAGTACTGAACAATATATCCTTCGGGACATAAAAACAATTACTAAGAACTCTAGAAACAGACTTAAGACATCACATAACTGAATATAGAGACCCAGAAATAATGCGTGTCTTGCTTTTCCATTCAGTGCAGATGATACTTTGCACTCAGTAACACAGTCTATTATGTCAATAAATATTGTACTGAGACACACATCAGCAGTATATATTTAGGTCATGGTCATGACTAAGCTATCAAAAAAAAAAAAGTAACATCTCACGTTAATTAAATATGCACAAACCATCTGAGATTCAAACAAGAATCACAGTGGCTTAATGGGTCTGGAACAATGCCCTTGAAATCAATGCTTCTTGTAAGAGGTAGTTACACTCTTTGTTAGTAAGGAAAAACAAAAAAATCTGAATGGGAATATGAATATAGTTAAAGTTTGGCTATTATGGTGACTAGTTATGAGCCCCTTCCAGAGGTTACCGGTAAGGAACTAGCAAAAATTAGACAATTGTATAGGACTATTTGACTTCAGATACAACTTAGTCTTTTTCCTGAAGATTATATATTGATACATTTCTCAAAAAAAACCCCACTTTTCATTTTAAAGGAAAAGCAATAGCTTTAAAAACCTTGGTCACGGTATTCTGTTCACAGGTCTCCAACATCCCAAGACCCTGTGGGCTGCAATAAGGAAAACTGAACAGAACAGCACAGCAAGCAAAGGGACAAACAGGAAATGCAGTAACACTGCAAAACAGTTCATACACCAAGCAATGTAAATGCAGCACTCACCATGGTAAGCCTTGCCCCTCCCACTCACTCAAAACTCACTGGAAGCACCCAGCCTGGCCCAGCGAGAGGCCTTTTATATCTCAGGTGTGACACCAGCATGCTATCAAACACCCCATTGGCTGGTTCTGCTGCCTGTCTTGGCTGTGGCCCCTCCCAGCTTCTTGTGGAGAGAAGGGTAAAAAACCCACATTCAAAACTTAGCCCTTTCCTAGTCAAACCTGGCACAACTAATTAACTGCAGAGGGAGTAAGCTGTTGTATCTAAGCGTCCCTACTGTGGCAGTGAAGGCAGGTAAGCACCAGGTTCTGCTGGCCTTTGAAAAATAACCTCTTGGTTACACTTGTTCTGAGACAAGGACTGAGGGATGGGCAAGCAATGGCCACCTGAGGAGAGAGTCTTTTTACAGCAACTGCCTACACCTGCAGTACTGCCATTTGCCTTTCACCACCTTACCTTTACAAAGATTTCCTATTTTAGACTTCCAGCATCCGTGAGTTAAGTGTTCAGCTCCAGTAATAGTTCACATTTAATAAGCATTCCTAGAAGGTACTTAAATAAATGTCTGTAGTCAGACATATTCCCTTCTGTTAATAGTGCCCCAATTTTCCACCTAACACATCATTTCCCCCGAAAAAAAAAGCTCTACAGCTAAGACAACAAGCATCTACTTCCCACTGAAGACCACAGGAGAAAGCATTCAAAACTTGCCTTTTTTTTTTTTTTAAATTTTGTAAACAGCTTCAAGTTTTGCAGTACTAACTATGGTCACATTTCTAAAACTTCATTTAAGTAAGCAAGTGTGGAAATACATCACTGTTGGCAATATTGCTAACAGATTAAGACGAGGCCCATAGCCCTGCACTTCATTGTTTTTATTCTCCTGGGCAGAATCCTCAACTGTTAGGATCCATTTCTTGGTCCACTTGAGTCAAAAGTTACCACTGTGGAACTGCAAGCATTATCTAAGAGCCTTGCCTATTATTATCTCTAATGATGCTATCACCTTATGTCACAAGTTCCTAATTAGTAAGAACATGAGTATCAGTTACCTCCAGATTTCAGACTAACGATCTTAAAACAGATTCCTCTCATAATTCTAGCTAAGAGGTATATATTGGATTCATGTAGCACTTCAGTTGTCAGCTATTTCATAATCTTGCTAGAAAATAATTTAACCATTGCCTTGCCCAGCTCTCTCATTTGTAGCAGCACTTGATTGCAATTTCTTTCCATTCCTGAGGTAGTCACACAAGCATCACAGAAATTCAGAAATAGTCAGGAGAAAAACAACTTTTCTAACTTCCCCACACAAAAGCAATGACATTCGATTATAGTCAAGTATTAAATTGGGGGAGGGGAGTGTTTGTGGGAGTTTTGATTGGTTGTTATTTTATGCTAGTTTTGTTAAAACTAGGCATGGATAATTTACTTTCTCCTGGAAATTCCAAAGATAACTGTCTACAAAACTATACATTACTTTTGGCTCCTTATATACCAAAAATTCTGTAAACCCAAAATGGTCTATATAAGGTGAAATTACTCTGAAGGTCAAACATGTTTTTCAAATAAAAATCTTTCTTTCCTAGAAAATCAGTAAAACAGACATTTCACAATATACCAAAAAGCTTTTGAACAAAATGCAATCCATCTAAATCCACAGAAAGCCTTGAAACCAACCCTCCTAAACTGATATTCTCTAAACAGTTTCTATCCAAATGTTACCTGCTTATGTTTTAGGGGGAGTCATATAAGCTCTATGGCTTTAGGATATCTGCTCCTCAAATCTTCAAAATAAATCCACATTGTACTGATATTAAATAGCTGCTTAGGTCTCCTGAACACAGGTAAAGACACTGAACACCTAGCATTCACCAATACACAGTATTACTTTACAGGTTTAAAGTACTAGGCAATAAGCACAACTGTAGTAGAGACTCCCAAAGCAAACTGGATCACGCTCAGATCACAGCCATCACATGCTGCCTAATACAGTAGGAATCATTGAATCAACCAGGCTGGAAGAGACCTCCAAGCTCACCCACTCCAACCTATCACCCAGCCCTAGCCAATCAACCAGACCATGGCACTAAGTGCCCCATCCAATCTTTTCTTGAACACCTCCAGGGATGGCAACTCCACCACCTCCCTGGGCAGCCCATTCCAATGCCAATCACTCTCTCTGTCAAGAACTTCCTCCTAATATCCAGCTTATACCTCCCCTGGCACAACTTGAGACTTGTCCCTTTGTTCTGATGCTGGTTGCTCGGGAGAAGAGACTGACCCCCGCCTGGCTACAACCTCCTTTCAGGTAGTTGTAGGCAGCAATGAGGTCTGCCCTGAGCCTCCTCTTCTGCAGGCTGCACACCCCCAGCTCCCTCAGCCTCTCCTCACAGGGCTGTGCTCCAGGCCCCTCACCAGCCTTGCTGCCCTTCTCTGGACACCTTCCAGCACCTCAACATCTCTCTTGAACTGAGGGGCCCAGAACTGGACACAGCACTCAAGGTGTGGCCTGAGCAGTGCTGAGCACAGGGGAAAAATAAACTCCCTTCTACTGGCCACACTGATATAGGCCCGGATGCCGTTGGCTCTCCTGGGCACATTGCTGGCTCATGTTCAGCCTACTATGTATAGTGAAAATACCTTCAGTACAGTAGAACTTTATATAATTTATTTATTATTTTTTGTATTTGAGCACAACTTTAAAACACAAACAATTTGGTTATGCCAAAGTGTTGCAGATTTTGTCACATGATCTTTTCTCATTTACTGAGATATCACTTGTCAGCTCCAATACATGGAGTTTTTTCTTTGCAGTGTCCAGTCAGTGTTGCTAGCGTGTGTTTAAATGTTCTGATTTCTGTTTAGTATATATTGGAGTTGCACATCCTTTTCACTTTGTGCACATCCATCTGATTTAGAAGAAATACGGTAGCAATTCAATGATTAAAAAAAAAAAAAAAAAAAGCAAATTCCCTTTTGTTTTCTCTACCACTAATGAATTTTCAGATGATTGTCCCCTGCAAGCTAGATTTTTAAATCCGGATAAGAGTTATATGAAGAGGGGCAAAGTTCAAAGCAGGACTCTGACTGTAGGGCAGGTTTAGGAAGGACAGCTGAGGAGAAGGAGATCAGAGCTAGAGCTGTGCTGCACTCCAGGACTAAGCAAGGTCCACTCATGCTGAGCTCCTGCTGGATGTGTCCTGGGTAGCTAATGAGAAGTTACTTCAGTTCTCCTGTCATTTCCCCAGCAACAGTGACAGTCATGTAAGCAGGCCCTGAACACAAGAGGAGAGAGAACAGATGGATGCAGACAGGGAAGCACACGGAAATTGTGGGACCATATTGGAAGCAGTCATAACACATCACCAGGCTAACTATTGGCATGATCCCCGCAGGCATCAGAGCAAAGGGGAATTAAGGAGGGATTTGAAGGGGATAATCAAATAGCCCAACAGAGATTCACAAAAATTTCTTCTGAAGCATGAGGGACCGTGAAAGAGAAAGGAGGGTCTGCTAAAACACATAGCAAGAAGTGAAGGAGAGCCTGACATGAGGAGCTGGCTGGGAGCAGGAGTGAGGCATTTGACACCAGCAGGGAAATAAGCAGGGAGGAGTGATATTGGAAAGGTCTTGAAAACAGAGACAATTTAACATCTGATGCAGCAAAGGGAAAGCAATATTGTCTGAATGACTGGCTAGCAAAATGTTGTTTGCAGCAGCAGCCTCTATGCATATCAATATAGTAATGAAGGTTGGGTAAAACCATCAAAAGTGGTGGGTTTTTTTTTTTGGTTTTTTTTGTTTTCTGCACTGGAATTTCATTAAAAAAATGTGTTTCTCATAAAATAGAAGCATTGCAATATAAGCAAAAATAAGGTTGCTTAATAAGAAAGCCAATTGGCAGAATATGGCCAGTTACATTTCACTGCATAATACCACCATTAGTTCTAGCAATACTACCAGTGGAACAGGCTGAAATTGTCATTGCTGACAGAAAAAATATTTTGGAAGACAACCAAATCTATGATGGATGTAGGCAGGCAAAAATCCATTTAAATCAGTGGTGCAGCACCCATTTCTGTCAGCAGCAATAGTCTCTCTTGATGTTTCGTGAAGTTTATGACAAACAAATTACAATAGATAAGAGAAAGCAAAACTTGCTATGCACCACACTAAGATATCACTGTGGCACAAGGGTTGCTTATTGAAACATGCATGTTCCGCTGCATACTTCAGTCAGACCTCAGAGAAAAAAAATCTTCTGACATCTTTTACACATAAAAGATTGTGAGAAAGTTAAATTACAAAGGTCACTAAACAACTGATTTTATTTTTCCCTATATTTAAAGTCACATAGTATTTTAACTCTGTTATTTCAGACTAGATACTTGCAACTCATATATCTTCCAAAAATGTTAGAATAGTCTCTTGAAGACTATTAAGAGATAATTATACAGCTTTAAAAACTATAGCTGTCCTCTTTAGTATCTAAAATGGTTTTAAGATTTTTTTTTCTATTTACTTTCAATAACTTGCCTTCTATTTAACTTAGCTAAATAAGAAAGAAATAATTCTTTCATAACAATTCTGTATAGTCAATGAGCTGTTCTGAAACACAGAGAAGCCACGTAACTTAAACACATTTGCCAGAGTAAAGGTCCATATGAACACGAGAGGAAATTAATTTTTTCCCCAGTATCACTTGGTTTTCTACAAATCTGCAAGATATATAGATTTCCCCCTCTACTCCACTCTGGCGAGACCCCACCTGGAGTACTGCATCCAGTTCTGGAGCCCCTATTACAAGAGGGATGTGGAGATGCTGGAGTGTGTCCAGAGGAGGGTCACCAGGATGCTCAGAGGGCTGGAGCTGCTCTGCTGTGAGGACAGACTGAAAGAGTTGGGGCTGTTCAGTTTGGAGAAGAGGAGGCTCCCAGGTGACCTTATTGTGGCTTCCAGTATCTGAAGGGGCCTACAAAAAAGCTGGGAAGGGACTTTTTAGGCTGTCAGGTAGTGACAGGACTGAGGGGAATGGAGCAAAGCTGGAGGTGGGGAGATTCAGACTGGACTTGAGGAGGAAGTTCTTTACCATGAGAGTGGTGAGAGCCTGGAATGGGTTGCCCAGAGAGGTGGTTGAGGCCCCATCCCTGGAGGTGTTTAAGACCAGGCCGGATGAGGCTCTGGGCAGCCTGATCTAGGGTAGGATATCCCTGCCCATGGCAGGGGGGTTGGAACTGGACGATCCTTGTGGTCCCTTCCAACCCTGACTGATTCTATGATTCTATGACTCTAAGTACAGTTACTATTAAAATTCACTCGACTTTTCAATCACTCTCAAAGAACACCTCAGCTTCTCATTTTCTGATCTTTCCCCAGAAAGACACATTACATTTTGACAGGCTGTTTTCCCTCTCCCTTAATTTTTAAGAATTCAAAATAAATAAAGTATAACTTCTGGAAGTAAAAATAGTCACTAATTACTGCCTAATGGGGAGAGAAGCTGAATCTCCTATAAATTTCTTTCCGTCACATCACAAAATATGGCATTTCTGCCCCTCTTTTGGAAGGCTTTCTGCCTCTTTGCTACAGCATAAGACTACACACTACTTAATACAGTGTGAATTATGTATTTAAGCATGTCTTTGCAAGAAAGGTCAGCTAACATTTTTGTCCAGTATAGAGTGTGCAGGAGCATAAGATTAATCCCTAATCTTCATGTTTATACAGGAGACACTTGCAGGGAAGTGGTATGAATAATTGACATTTCCAATCATTATTTTCAGTGGTTTAGCAGAATTCAAAAACCTTTTATCTGCTGCTTATCACAAGTAAAAGTTATTATCTAGAAGGCATTCTGAAGGAAGCTAATGAAATAAAGGTTCTGCTGTGAAAACAGCTAGAAATAAAATAAACAAAAAACTGTGCTGTGTGCCAGTCCATTGAAAAGCTGGTTTACAAAGTGGTATCAGAAGTGTGGAAATAGCACAATATGGTAACCATAGCATCTCAGCACCTCACTGTCTTTTGATTGAGGCAAGGCAAGGTAGATTTTAGTAGTCCATCAAAACAGTGGTCCCAAGGGTCTACCTGGATGAGTGTAGCAGGTGCTCAGTACTTATGCCTTTGTATTACCTAATGCGTGCGAAGAAATGGAATCTTATCTCATTGCAAACAAACACTTCCATCACCATACCCAGCTTTGTTTCCACATTATTTAATTGTTTAAGATGCTCTAAATACCCAGACCTTCAATTAAAAATGACTAAACTAAATCTGACCTCTGAAGTCTTAGCAGAAGTTTAAGCTTTCCTCTCTAAGAAGAAATACAGTTATGCCTCCAGACCCTGGGTTCTCTACCAATATAGTGACAATCCTGTGAAAATGAGGAAAAATAGATACACCTAAGGGTTTGTGCTGTTCCAGCATGCCCTTTTTTCTTTGCACAAGAGATCACATGAAAGAAAGCCTCGCAGCAGATATTCTCTCCCTGCTCTTTCAGCCACTTGCTGCCCCTCAAGATTTTTCTGCAAAATTTTTCTGCAGTGGAGCTCTTCAGTTCTGTCACTATCACACAAAAATCCCCTGGGACATAATTTTGGTAGCAGATATATTTCCAAGGACTATGGCATGAAGTCTACCAGTTGTCAGCAGCTGCCAAACTGTCAAGATCCAGTTAGGAAAGCCACCTTAGAGACTCTTACACTCTAAACCTCAGTCAATATCAAGATTTTTGCTCAACTCAGTCTTTTAGTTCCCCAGTAATTTGATACACTCAAAATAATTATTGAACTGTCCATGATTTATTCAAGCAAGTTCTCTAAATGTGAAAAGCTGGAGGGATTTAGGGATAGATCATTGAGTATAGTGTAACCATTCTGTGCTTCACTAGCACCTAATAGGAAGCATACAGATGCATACAAAGCTTTTGATTCTCAAGTCACAGTAGTGCCCTTTCTTCTAAATCCCTTCTCTTCCCAAACTGGTTCCAGTTGATCTCAGGGAAAAACAAACAAACAAACAAACAAACAACTCAAAAAAACCCCAAAACCCAAAACAAAACCAAACAAAAAAACCCCACAAATAAACAAGCAAAACCTCTCACCCCCCAAAAAAAACCTACGAAAAAAACCCAACCCACACAAAAAACCCAAAAAACCCCCACAAACCAACCCCCCCCCCCCAAAAAAAAAAACAAAACCAAAAACCAAAAAAACCACAACAAAACCAACCAAACCCAACCAACCCACCAAAAACCTTACTTGTGTTTGTACATCTCTAGTTGTCTCTTTGGCTTGAAAAAACAACTCTTCCCCCAGTTAAGGGAACTTCCCAGCAGTAGGACCAGTGCTGTGGCATCTGGGTACCACAGCCGTCTGCTCATGCATATGGGTGTAGTACAGCGACAGCTTTACTACGTATTAGTCATGCATCATGGAGCACATTTCTTGTCTGAGGCAAAAGCAGTTTATGACTTTAAGCAAAGCACTTTATCCCAGAAGCTTCTCTGAGACAGACAAATGGCCAGGGTTTAGGTCAACAACTCAGGAGTCTGGCAACTATTTCCTATCACTGCTTTCTTTGCAAGAGTCTGTAACCCGATGATGTTGAAGAATGTGATGCACACTTATGATAAAGAAGGCTCTTGAGACAACTAATAAAGGGATTCAGTGGCCATGACCATGGGCTATTGAATCACGGGATGTTTGAGGTTGGAAGTGACCTTGTAAGATTGTCTTGTCCACATACACCTCTGTTCACATGGAGATAGCTAGACTCAGTTGCCCAGTACCATGTCCAGATGGCTTTTTGAATATCACCAAAGATGGAGACTACATAGCCTTTCTGGGCAGCCTACCTGGGCAGTCTATCCCTGTGAGGAAACAGCTACCAAAAGAAGGAGGCTTAAGCTAAATACAAGTTAATGCCTATGAACTGATACAGGCTGCAGGTTAAGCATTCTGAAGGTCAGCAAGCCACAAAAGTTCCCCTAGCTAAAGGTAAAGGTAACTTCATGCAGCAACATGGACACTTCACCTGTGCCAAAATTATACCAGGCAACAAATCAGGGTGCAGTGACCCACTGAACCAGCTACCCCTAGAACCATATCATCCTCCTGCTTTCTCAGGGCAAAAGAAGGAACACATACATGTGCAACTCCCAAGCTGCCCATAGAGAGAACAGCTTGTCTGCTACTGAAATAAGAGCTTAAAACATCACTAGTCATCAGAGGCATGCCTCTGATTTCCCTGGAAGTTTTAAAGGTAAAACAAATCTGGCAATTTAAGAGAAGTTAAGCAGCTTAGAGGTTGACAGATAGAAGTCAGTCTCACTGTGATAGATTCCAGAGTGCATTAGAAGACAGTATAACATAGCAGAGGATTGTGCTGGTTTGAGGCTAATTGGAATATTTTAATGTAGAAAATTATATTATAGGCTGTGAAAAGGAAACATTGGTGATGTCTGCTTCACTCATAGGCTTGTTGAGATGTTTAAGAACACAAACATAAATAACACAGTGTCTGGGGCACAGCATGTGAGGCTGTCTAGCAGCTTCTGGACAACAAAGAACCCCACAGATTAATAGACTCCAGCACACAGATATGTAATTCAGGTTTGCAATGAGAAGTTCCATACCTATTCACCTGCCTCTCCATTGACAGGATTGTATTATATTCCACTATAGGTATGCAAGTCAGAAATATTAAAAATGCTTTACAAAGACTTCATTCTTCTAAGTCAAGCATTTCTTAGAGAAATTAAAAAAACCCCTGTTAGCTCTACTCTAAAGGTCATGGCAACTATAAAGTCTAATAAAAAATTTCCAGATGGCAGCAGCCAATTTCCAATAAGATTTAATTTGGTTAATTGACTGTCTTATTTACTAATTTATAGAAGTATGCAGTTCATTGAAATTAACCTCAATTGCTGTCATGATTTAAGCAAGGTTAAACAACCTGACGTTATTAAAAAAAAAAAGGGGGGGGAAATGACAAAGAGGCTATTTTCTTATTTGACATGCTAATACAGTCATAACATTCTTGCTACAATTCTTTTAATCATTAAAAAAAAAAAAAAAAAAGCCAAGAAATTTCTGGGTGAGAAAGAACAAATAAGCCTGATAACAGGAGTAAGTGACTGACTTCAGCTTAGGAGGCTTCTACAGAAAAAAATTATCCAGCCAACGTGATCCTCAGCACTTAAACTTTAGCATCAATTCCTCCCATCTTGGTTCTGCCAGAAGTTAATCCACAGTATCAGCTTTTTAGTACTAAAAACTTACTTTTTCACATCTTTCCACACCCATAGGAAGAATAAAATGAGCCCTTTTTTTTCAGCCTGAGCCCCAGTGACAATTACCTGCTTCTCAACGGAAAATAAAGGGAAAAAAAACAGTGCTACATTGTAACAAGATATTTGTGCATTTAGCACAAATCTGATTGCTTATCAAATTCATCTGGGACAGTGCTTTGTTTAATCTTGAGTGGGTTTAGTAAGGAAGAAAAGTATTCACTTGAGAAAGAAGTTAGTCTTTGAAGATATATAAAACTTCTGGGTTCTTACAGACTGTTTCAATTAAAGGTTTTGCCTGAAAACTGAAACTTTCTTCTGAGGAAAAAATTGCAAAGACCTTAGTGAGGTGCCTTTTCTTCCTTGCTTGGAAAAGGAAGAGATTGGTATCCTGAACAGCCTGCAGAGATGGGGGTGGCTGTGTGTCAACTCCTGCACCCCAGGCATCTCTATCCCACTCATTCCTGTCTGTGGCACAGATAAAAGGTTGGGGAAAGCCTGGCGAGAAGAGGTTGGATTGTCACCTGAATTCTTGAATGGCATAAAGGAAGAAGCTCGTCTGTGCTGACAGCATGTTGGTCAGTGTTCAGTGACCATGCCCTTGCCTGCAAGGTATTTAAACTTCAGAAAGAGGGTTTCATATTGCTTTGTTTCACTTTGCCTTTGGATTTTAAGCTTCTTCTCTGCTGTTTTCATCTCTTCAGAGGACGAGGGTAGGTTCTTTTTCAATAGTGAAACTTAAGGAGTGTGGACTAACACTAATGAGAGATGCAATCCTTTGAGAAAAAAAACCCTACAACATTGCATAACCCTTGCTTTAGAAGTCCCTGACAATAACAATCCTCAGGAATCATAGAATCATAGAATGGTGAGGTTGGAAGGGTCCTCAAGGATCATCCAGTTCCAAGCCCCTGCCATAGGCAGGGACACCTCCCACTAGTACAGGTCACTCAAGGCCTCCTCCAACCTGGCCTTCAACACCTCCAGGGAGGGAGCAGCCACAACCTCCCTGGGCAACCTGTGCCAGTGTCTCACCACCCTCACTGCAAACAACTTCCTCCTAATATCCAGTCTAAATCTCCCCTCTGCCAGTTCAAACCCATTGCCCCTTGTCCTGGCATTACAAGACCTTGTCAATAGTCCCTCCCCAGCCTTCCTGTAGCCCCCTGCAGATCCTGGAAGGCTACTCTAAGGTCTTCTGGAAGCCTTCTCTTCTCCAGGCTGCAGAGCCCCAACTCTCTTGGCCTGTCCTCATAGGAGAGAATATTTATGTTATTAAAGACCAAGTTCTTCCACCTACTGCATAAAACTTTATTCATAATAAAAAAACCCAAACCACTAATACACTGATACACAATGCAGCTGTCTTCATTTTTAATGGAGCTTGATACATATCCACACTAGGGAGCTGTTTCAGACAGAAATGTTTATGTGAAATGTTGGCAAGAAACGTGCATGCAACAATGCAAATACACCACCTTCTGCGAAGGTCAAATGTTGATGTGACAGTGTTGTCCTCACTGCAGTTCTCAAGTTTTCCTGACATTCATCACAATTTACATCCTTAAAATGAACTCTTTCCCAAAGTTCTAAAATCCCCTGAATGCACATAGAAAGCAGGCTGTGCATCAACATAAAGCAGGAGGGGCTAAATTCACATTAACATACCTGTTGTACACTCAGAGTGCCCTAAGTGCAGGTACGACAAGACTGCCAAACAGCTCATTTGTACCTGACACTGCAGAGGTATCTGGTGAAAATAAGCAGCAATGAGCTGGCTGGGATGTTCAATGTCCTTTACCCTCATCACCTGGTAAGTCTCATAAATGCAGGGAAGATTTTCTGATGATTTCAGAAACTCAGTTTTCTTATTCTGTGCAGTGGGAAGTCTTACACAAGGGCTTGAGCTGCGATAGCTCACATAAACATGTTTCTAATGGGCAAAAAAGCAAAGCAATTCCTTGCACAGATTTGGTAGACTGTTTTCCTGTAACTTTTTATACAGCTTTCTTATTTTCAGCTGATGCCCCATTAGTGAGAAATGAGATGATAACTTCCAAACTATGATTCAGGAAAAGGTTTCTATAGGGTGTTAATGCCCAACTGGGAGAGAAACAAGTGGCTAATGTCAAAAAAGGCTTCTTCCCAGGATTTCTGCCTGAAGCACAGACTCCCCAGCTTTTAAATGAGGATTGACACCATAGTGAAAACACCAAGAAAAGATATTAAGAAAAAGTAAGGCTTTTAGAATAAATGTCATGCAGCTCTGCCTAAAAGACGTGCTTGTTACCATCTGTTGCATACAACCTGTGTGGCTCAGCTGCACTCTGAGCACATTACTGTTCCTTGGGGCATCACTGGGAGCTTTTTCATTCAAAAAATGTTGGACATGGAATTGGTTTGGTGGCATATAGAGCTAATTCAGAGCATAGCACTTTTATCTGATTAATTTGAAAAGAATCTCTGCTTTGGAGACAAAAGAAAAATCATTTAGCATGCTGTTAGACAGATTTTGCACACGTGGGCACTTTTAGCCAGGCTCAGATTTCAACCTGTGCAGAACTGGCACTCTAAGCCAGACATGGCAGTTATTTTTTCTTCTATTCTCATTTTGCTTCCATTATTGTCAATAATAAAAGAGAAGAAGCAGCATATTGCTTCAGGAGATGATACAGCTGAAGCTCTCCTCGGGAGCCTTGTGAAGCAAGGAAAAGACTCTCTCTTGATTGATCTGTAACCAAAGAAGCTGCTTTCTGAAACATACTCACTAATTCAGTAGATAAAATATATGTTCTGAAAAATGTATTTCCAGGCAAAGTGAGGTAGGATTAAATGTTTGCTTTTTGGTAAGCATTCTCCCTCTACTTCCTCCCGGTAGATATTGATCACTCTTTGAAACTTTTACATTGGAAATGCTTCCCTTGTCTTAAACTGCCTAAGTAAATGCTCAGATTGTCATATTTATTTCAGCTATCCCTGAATTCCAGTCCTAATTTGCTTGTTAAGAGTGCCAGAGTGCATTTGGAAAACACAGTGACTCCAATTTCAAATAGAAAAATAGACAGTTGGTAGAAGGATCTTTTTATATATATATATTCTTACTGTGACTAAGAGGTCATTAGTGTGTATCCACTTGGGCATCTGAAAATGAAACATCCAGAACAGTTTTAGCAGTACTCTGTTATATTTTCTTCACCATTTTCTAAGGTATTGTAGTTAAGTACTACAGTCTTTATGATTTTATGATACTTTTATCATTTTATATTTGATTTTTTTCCTACTGTTTGTAGTGGCAAAGTTGCCCAGTTGTTAATTTTGACTCCATCTGTCAGTCATGTTATTTTTATATTTTGGATATGCATGAACTGCAATCATTTTAGTACTTAAATATTTACTATTCCATATGGAAAAGCACTTAGAAATAAAAAAAATAAACAGGGACAAAAAGCAACTAGTTCTCTGATAGCCTTAATGTAAATATGCCAAAGTCTTGTTCTTGTCAATGGCAATTTTTCTACTACCTTGTATAGCTTTCATCTACTCATTTTCTATGTGCTTTGTCTCTTCCTCTGATCAGCATCTTCTTCAGCTCATTTGTTTTCACATCCTAGCTCACCTCTCCACAGATCTCCCCACGGCCTAATGCTTTTACAGGTATTCCTGCTTACTTTTTTTTTTTTTTTTCCCCTTAGCCAAGAAAGAGAACTATGGGTTCCTTTAAGGTATTTACCATTCCTTGGTTACTTATATCCTCTACTTTTCCTAGGCTCTTAACAAATTCTGTAAGTCTTTCTTTAGACTCTTTCTATTTATTTATTTTTTATCAGCTCTACCTGTGATAAACCACAAACTTGCATAAAAGCATCCTATAGAAGACTATTTGTAAGCAAATTATTTGCTTTTATGTTTCTATTTTATGGGAATCAGTAAAGCAATTCTAATTTCACCTCTATCAGAAATGAAGCACTTGAGCCAAGACTCAAATATCCTTTCCAGTCTTTTAGCTCTAGTTTGAATATTAGCTACCTGTGATCATTTTCACAAAGGGAAAATTCACAGGTAAATCCATTAAAAACGTTTAACAAACCCCTCAAATCAGTTATTGAGTGGGGTTGATCTGACCAAGGCTTTATTTTACCTCTTCGGTCGAAGTACTTGGGGTCTTCTGTTGTGGTTTTGTGTTGTTTTGGGTTGTTTTTCTTTAATGCATATACATGTTTGTTAGTTTGAGGACAATTAAATATGTAATAATGTTTATTTGCTGTCTTTGCTCAGACTCCTTATTTATATTGGTTGTACAGACCCTTAGTATTATCTTGAACTTTCATAAATTTCCTCTCAAAACTTTAGTGTACTTCTCACAATCATCATTACAGCCTCTCCTACTAGAAGGACTTTTTTCCCCACTCTACAAGATAGTGATTTCATGTCTCCTTTCAGCAGATTTTCAGTTACTTGGTATTCTGCACCATCACTCCTGCCTACCTATCAAATTACATTAGTATTGCCCTGGCCCCCTAAATGAATCTGTTATGACTCACGATGACAGAGGTTCATGGCAAATGATCTTGTAATTCACCTAATTCTCAGGAAAATTCCACACAACCTACAGCTGGTCTCATACAACTAAATGCAAAGCATATCTGATCTGATAGTAAGTTTAAGCTTTCACTACTTTTTTTGATTCAGCATTGATCTTTCCAACTGAGTCCCGGGATGCGTCAAGAGCAGTGTGGGCAGCAGGGCAAGGGAGGGGATTCTGCCCCTTTGCTCTGCTCTCATCAGACCCCACCTGCAGTNAATGAGACAAATATGCATAAAGAAGTAGGCAAAACCAATACTGGGAATCAAATTAAAGTATGGATTTATTTTTTTTTCCAACTTCGGAATGAGAATATCTTAAATGCTCTGAAGATGTACCTTGCCGGAAACGCATATGCTATACATAAGTGGAAATGCACCTTCCAAATGTCACTGCACATCCGGGATGTTTATTTCTACACAAACAGAATCAGAACATATGGCCAGCCAACAACAGTATATCAGCAAGCACATTTCACTCCTGAGACCGTGCTGAGGCTTGAAGGGAATGTACAATCATAGGCCTCCTCTAGATATTGATTCTTGTCCATGTTCATCTGTCTAGGCACAGAAAAAATGGAGTGTTCTCAGAGAAGCAGCAATATTCATGGTTTGATTGTCAAACTTGCAAGTCTTGAAATACATATATTCTACTGTGATTGGCTTCAAAAGACGAAAGATGTTATATGCCAAGAAAAAGTTTATTCTTCTCCATCTCTCCTCTATAAGTTGACTTCCATCATTTAAGCTACTTAACAACAGGATGACGCCTTATTAAACTTCTGCTATAGAAAAGAGAAAAAGTATCAGCACTGCCCTATACCAGCCTTGCTTTTTCATTTAAAAGGCAACATTTGAAAAGCCCTGAAGATGTCATTTCCATCCTCTGAATGTCAAAGAGATCATTTGTCGCAACAGAAAATTGTGGCTGAAACATTTCTTAATATTTATTTCTGGAGGAATTTTTAAAAACCCAAATAACTGATCATTCTAGAAAAAAAAAATATTGCCCTAGCTTCAAAATTAGGCCCATTTGCCTCACAAATTGGGAGGCCTAAAAGATGGCATTAAACAGAATATGATGCAGATACAGTTAGAATGCTAAGACTGCAACAGCAAAGGAAAGCATATTTCTCTTTTTTTTAGGTTTTAATGCAGAAGTCAAAAAAAGTTTGGAGGCAGTAAGAGAATACCTACATTCCAAAGAGACGATTTTAAAATATAACTCTCATTCTTCTGCTTATAGCAGAGTTAGAGAATGGTTGAACTCAATGACCTTCAAAATCTTTTCCAACCAAAATGATGCTATGATTCTATGAATTTACCAAGTAAACTAAGGAAAAATGGACTCCTAGTTTTCAGGACAATAAGTGGGGAAAGAAGCAGTGTTCAATTTCTGAAAAATCCTTTACTAACCCCTATTTATGCTTGTCAAGACTCAGCTCTTTTTGGCTGGCAGCTCAATGTACTAGCAATACTCCATCTGGTTGTAAACCCCGAGGAGGATCTATGTTTTTGCAGGACTGCAGTGAAGTTAATAGACTCGGGCAAAATGACATAGTGAACTTGCATTTTTAAATAATTGGCTATGACATAAAGATGTGTAAAGTAGAGCACAGAAGAAAAAAATAAAGGATTGGTTTAATTTTTTTTCTTTGAGAATGTCTGTTTCAACCTGCAAATCAATCAAAATACAAAGAAAATTCTTCCCAGATATTTTCAGAGAGTATAGCTGTGAAATGACAAATAAATAGTAACCCAAAAACCAGTACCTCGCTGGTTCTGACTATGATTGTACTGAAAGGTGAGTGCCGATGTATTCAAATCATGTACGTCTGTTTTTTCCCCTTCTGTTCAGTCGTGCATAATAACTGACTAGCTAGGGGCCGGTTTAATAGCTTTTGGTCTTACGTAGAGTGCCATCATCGCTGAATGGAATATTTTCTTTTCAGATTTAATAGCCTACATATCTGAAGTTTATGATCACAGTTTGTGACTGAGACATAGAATCATAGAATGGTAAGGTTGGAAGGGATCTCAAGGATCATCTAGTTCCAACCCTCTGCCATAGGCAGGGACACCTCTGTGAAAGGCTGATTGCCCCTGCCATAATGTAATCAACATAGATAAAGATTGCCTTTGTTAAAGATGGGCCCGGATTGCTGGCAAAGGGGTGCAAACAGCACCTTTGTGGACGTGGCCCAGACAGCTGCCCAAGAGCTCAGGAATGCCAAATAGAGTGTCTTGATGAAGTTCCAAGATTTCAGCCTGGCTTGAACACAACGCTCAGGATGCCGTACTTCACACCAGCTATCCTGAAGAAAGGCTGCTGCATATTTGGGGTATGGACCGGTAAGCGGTGCAGGGAGGGAGCGGAGGCCCTGCCCAGTGCTGCCGCCGGGCCCCCGAAGATGCATGAGAATACACAGAAAGATTTNTCATTGCAAGACCTTATCAATAGTCCCTCCCCAGCCTTCCTGTAGGCCCCTTCAGATACTGGAAGGCTACTCTAAGGTCTCCTGGAAGCCTTCTCTTCTCCAGGCTGCAGAGCCCCAACTCTCTCAGCCTGTCCTCATAGCAGAGCTGCTCCAGCCCTCTGATATAAGCAAAATATATGCTATAAACTCACATCAAGATACCAATCAAAATATTCTGCATTTATCCATTAAAAAAAAAAAAAAGAATTTGGAAGCCTGGTTTGTGATTTAAAAAAAACAGCAAAAATTTTTAAAAACCCACCAAACACAAAACAACAAACAAACAAACAAAACAACCTCAAAAAGAAACAGGTTTACAATTTTATTATAATTGAGGCAATGCTGCAGCAGATTTTTGGGATTCATTAAAACTGGTATCTTTCTTTTTTTATCTGCAACTGTGTTCTGTAATCTGAGGTGCTTCGAATCAGTGTTCAGCAACAGAACAACCGTTGCTTCTACTTATTTAGCTGCATTCGTTTGAGAAGCAAAATCAAATATTTATGCTCCTTAATCATTGTTAAAAGAGAGCTATCGACATAGTAATTAAAATTGCATTTGTAGTTTTTACTGCCTCTTCTATATTTATAGCAGAAACCTGCAAATTCTTCATAGCTTTGCCATTTGTTTAAAAAATGAACCCAGGTTCAGTGAATGTAATGCTTGAAAAAATGCTAAACCTGGAAAATAATTACCTGCACTCATCAGCTGCTGTAGAGGTTTACTAAAATCTGTCTCCACAGGTAAATTTAGGTCAGGTCTTCCTGGTGCCTCTTAATCAGAACATAATTAAAAATGCAATAAACTTTTAGTTGGTGCCTCTATTCATTGAAAGGAAGCTCTCAGACTTAGGAATTCAATTCAGTGTTGTGGCACCACAAATCATTTTCATTGTTATCCTCATCAAAAATGAGGAAAGGTCTCCAGTGCCTTTTCTTGTCTTTAATCACCTTGTGAAAATGTGGAAGGTGGACAGGAATTTCACCTACAGTAAAATAAGACTAAACCAATTAAAATAATTTTTTTAAGAAAAAAAAAATCAGATTAAAAAGAATGTAAAGTACAACAACTTTGGATTTTTATCAACCTAGAAAGGCAGTTAGCAAATTTAAAGCATGTCTGCTTTTGATTTATTGCCAGTAAGTCCTAAGTCAGAAATGAGATCCTGAGAGCTTATGTTCATCTAGCTACTGTGCTCTTATGTTGTGGTTTCATTCACAGACCAGATGGCTACTAAGGTACTATTCTGCTGTCAGCACTTTAGAATTCTGTCCCATGGCTCTTTCAGGCTCTGAGATGTTGTCCTGTGAGAAACAGTTTTATTAGTATTTTTCATACTGAGATTTAATTTTGTTTCAGGATCCCTTTTTTCTTTTTAATTTTCAAGAGTAACTGATAAAAAAGCAGAGATGCTACAGACTGTGCTTGCTGACTTGCAGTATTACATACACAAAATTTAGGAGAGATAGTTGGAATCGGTGGGTCAACATAAAATATGGGTTTTTTTTCCATATTCTGTAACACATACTTTCCCTTTTTTTTTTTTCCCTCTGTGCGAACAGCCTTGTAGTAAGGAACACTAAAACCAAAGAGATTTTCTGGATAACAGAATGCAGTAGGCTCTGCTGTCACCAGAAGCCAGTGCTGTCTTTCATAGCATATTCAGGCTCCTCATAACTCCTCTGAGGAAGTTAATTCAAAACCCAACTGCAATAACTTTTAGGAAAGTTCTTCAAATTTCTCTCTGGAATGAACTGGTTTTTGTATGTAGCTGCACTGCTGTTAATGCTCGTTTCAATTCCTTGATGCATTTATAGACCATAAGATCAAGCTAAAATCCCTGAGACAGTTTTTCTGTGTACTTACACTGTTTTGAACATCTACACTTATAATGTAGGAATCTGGAATCATTAACACTACAGCACTACTGATCTCTTATTATAGTAGAAATGTTTTCATGATACATGTTAACCTAGTACTGTCATCTTTCTTTTTTCCCCCCTTCTATATTTGGATACCTGCAGTAAAACTGGATGCTTCTAAAGGAAACCTCTGGACTGCAGCATGTCATGTCTCAGGCATAAGCAACCCTCATGTATGCCTGCATGTTGAACAAAGGAGGAGGCAGGAAGTATTTGGATTTAGCTTATGATTTTTGATCAAGTAGTATACAAATACATGTCTTTTAAAACAGGTGTGCCACCAATGACTAAAAACACAGCCAAAACCCCAGCACTTCTCACCCAGTAACAAAAAAACCCACAGCAAAACAAAACAAAAGCAAACAAAAAGCCCCCAACTCAACCCAACTCACCACCACCACCAAAACCAACCAACCAACCAGAAAACACAACCCAAAGCAACCCAAGAAAATAGAAAAGAATGGGGTTTCTGCTATTGTTACCCAAATTCTTCTGTTCAGTACTCAAGGACATCCAGCTTTTCCTCTATAACTGAGACCTCTGTATTTTTACAATACCTCCTACGTTTTAGCACTTATTTACAGTTATTCTATATACTTCTAATGTATCAAACATCAAAATGTTTCTAACTAACATTTTAAGAAGTTCAGAACGCTAAGGACTACAGTAACTGCTTTGCCCAGAAAACCAACCCAAAGACTTCAAAATGTCTTCAGTTCATGACTCTGGAGTTTGGTACTGCAGAACCTCGAACCTAGCAGTTGGTTATTTACCCTTCTTCCTATGGTCACCCACCATACAATACTCCAAATTCATCTGGTGGAATGTGAATATCTACATACTATCATGGTTTTACATTTGGAAGTCAGGATCAGGACATGATCATTAAATCGTTGTCTTTTCGGTCCCCACCAACAGTATTGATAAATCAATTTAGAGATGCTTAGTCTTTTCTGCTCTCCCTTATTGGGATTTTTAAGACTGTTTTGCAGGCTTACTACCAGAAAAAGAGATTCAAAGTCTTAGCTCCCTGGTACAGGTTGTAATGAAACTGATTCAAAATTAACAATGATATTAATTTTAATATTCAGGCAGAGATTGTTAATAACTATGAAAACTGTTTATTAACATAAATAATGTGAGATTAACATAATCCCACCAGAAACCTTATTCGAAAGGGTCAAAAATGCACAATTTGGAAATTTATACACACAGGGAACAGGCAAAACTGGAACACTCTAAAGGTATCCAGCATAAGCAAACATTTTTACTGGCAGAGAAGGTTTGTGTGGTCACTCACACTGCTTGCAGTTAGTTATCCTGCTCAGCCACTGGATGGACCCAGGAAGCTCCTTTCTGCTTATGGCAGAAGGCAATCAATGATCACAAGAGGCTTGAAGTATTTACTCACAAAATATTATGGGACAATACCCAAAGCAAGTGGTGGGGCTGCTGCCAGGCTGAAAGCTGCTAGAGGCTTTGGAGTTTCCCCAGGCTCCTGGGTGCTGGAGAAAGGAGGCAGACATCTCTGAGCTGGTGCTGGCTCTCTTGGCAGCAGGCTCTCAGGTGCAGGCAGGATGCAATGCCAGGTGCAGTCTGGGCACGGTGTCAGGCTGGCTGTGCAGGCCGAACGCGTGGAGGCATCAGAGCCTGATCCTGCTCACTGGGGTCCCACCCAGCTCAGGATCAATGAGGCTGTAAGCAGGCACCGAGAGCACCTTTGTGCTACCTGCTCATCCCTTTATATCCATTCAGCCTGAGACTAATGTGCCTTTGGACATGGATTAGCCAATCAGGATGGCACTTTGCCCAGTCTGACCATACTAGGTGAAGCTGGGGCTTTTGTTCCCTTTCTTGTGGCCACCACCCCCAGCACAGAGGGAGGGGCAGCAGGGGAGCAGGTAAGCCAGGACATGTACAAGCCCACCTTGGCCTATTTAGGCCTACCATGACACAAGTAAGGATGGTAAGAATAGTTTTACATGCTAGTGTCTGTGCGTGGAATCTTGAGTCACAATTAAAAAGCAGAATTGAAAAATCCCAAGGACTGTAATGCTGAGACATGACAGCTCATCCACTGACCTTATGCAGATGTAGTCAAGATCATATATGCCTCTGACTGAGGCAGCTGTGGATGGCTTTATAATCATCTCCCTAGACATGAGTATGAACAACCTAAGTTTCTTTATATTCCTTTCACAGTGCAATCACAGGCACTAATCCTGCTTATGCGGGTGAATAACATTGAACATTTGAATAATCCCTCTGTCTCCTCTCTGAAACTTCTAATGAGCCAAGAGCTACTTTCATGTACCACCACAGCTTGTTTTCTTGGTTTGGGGTTTGTTTTTTTTTCAACAATAACACTGCAGACTGAATAAAATCATTGCAGCAGCAAAAAGTTTTACAGAAATGGAAATCTTAGTCACTCAGTAAATATTTCTAAATACTTCAATAGATTGTAGGTCTACTCATTCTTTTTGAGATGTACATTTTATTCTCTGTTCCTTTAGAGAAAGTGTTGACATTTTGTATTATTTTAAAGAGATTTTTCTGTTTGTTTTTACCTCTACTTTTTCCATTTATTCTCTTTACATGTCCCATTTTTTTGTTTGCATGACTTCATGCATGGCCCAAGCAGGTCAGTAGCAGGTAAGAAAACTAAGATTTTTTTCTTCTTTTCACAGGTAAATGTATCCATTATCCACTGTTCTAAGAAATGTATCATATGCTCATAAAAAGACCAAACCAAAACCCAAAGAACTGTCAATTTGATGAAGTACAACTCACATCTCATTAATGTTGAGCACAGAAGCAACACTCCACATCAAAAATGACTAGTAAAATATTTGCAATTACCAGCTGTTCAGCATCCATTTTGTATAGATAAAAAACACGTCAAATTTAATTTATCAGGTGTCTTCTCCTGTCAGACTTTGTTGTTGCTGTTGTTGCTGGTTTTGTCTTATGTACTGAAAAGTTATCAAAACTCCCTTATTCATCCTAAACAAGTATTTGTCATGGTAGGCCTAAACAGGCCAAATTAGGCTTGTACATGTGCTGGCTTGCCCAGGCATGTTTTTCTGCTCTCCCTCCTGTTTTGGGGAGAGCAACTGCGGGAAAAGGGACAAAGGACCTGGAGCCACTGAGTCTGGGGTCTGGGGTCAGCCCAGCAACTGTGGTAAACAGGGTGCACAGGGTTGCCTTATGCAAGGCTGTGATCTGCCCAAAAAAGGGTAAAGCAAGCCTATGGCTTCACCCAATATGGCCAAATCTTGGCTAACTGCCATTTGATTGGCTATCTCNCCTCCCCGGGCAACCTGTTCCAGTCCCTGTTATCTATCTGGGTGTAACGGCTACGTAACTGGATAATCCTCAGAAAGTTTCTTTCTGGAGAGTAGCCAGGCAGAGGGACCTGGGGGTACTGGTCAACAGCTGACTGAACATGAACCAGCAGTGTGCCCAGATGGCCAAGAAGGCCAATGGCATCCTGGCCTGGATCAGGAACAGTGTGGCCAGCAGGAGCAGGGAAGTCCTTCTGCCCCTGTACTCAGCACTGGTTAGGTCACACCTTGAGTGCTGTGTCCAGTTCTGGGCTCCTCAGTTTAAGAAAGATGTTGAGGTGCTTGAATGTGTCCAGAGAAGGGCACCAAGGCTGGTGAGGGGGCACAGCCCTGTGATGAGAGGCTGAGGGTGTGCAGCCTGCAGAAGAGGAGGCTCAGGGGAGGTTTATTGCTGTCTACAACTACCTGAAAGGAGGTTGTAGCCAGGTGGGGTTGGTATCTTCTGCCAGGTACCCAGGGACAGAACAAGAGGACACAGTCTCAAACTGTGCCAAGACAGGCTTAGGCTGGATGCTAGGAAGAAGTTCTTGACAGAAAGAGTGATTGCCCATTGGAACAGGCTGCCTGGGGAGATGGTGGAGTCACCATCATCCCTCGAGGTATTTAACAAGAGGCTGGATGAGGCACTTAGTGCCATGGTTTAGTTAATTAGAAGGGCTAGGTGATAGGTTGGACTCGATGATCTTAGAGGTCTTTTCCAACCTGGTTAATTCTGTAATCCTGTGATTCACTTCAAAAGCTGTATGAACTATCTGTAAGTGCCTGTCCTTTCTGGAAGGAGTGCCAAAATGTTGTTAATTTTGGGTTGTTGGATAGTGTTTCACAGGTAAAATTAAAAAAAAACAACAAAAAAACATTAAACTAACAGAAACTAGTAGTATCTCAATATACATTATCTGGTAGCTGGGGGGAGGGGGGAGGGGAAATATTTTAAAAGGCAGATTTCTTGCAAACAGAAGACATAAAACACACCCACAGCTGAGTGTGTGGGACAGCATGAGGAATACTTATTTGTCTTCTGTGGTATCGCAGAGAGAATTTGGCCTCCTAATCTTGAGCAGATCAGGCAGGAAATGAGAACCTGAAGCATTCTGAAGGCAAAAACTAGTGGTTTTTAAAAAGAATTATTCAATACGTGAGTAAGGAGTGCTTTTGTTTTGTTTTGAAGACTCCAGCGGTCTGGGAATGACTGAAATTGTGCACCAGAGACCAAGCTGCAAAAGGGAGCAACAAGGATATACTAGCTCAGATGAAGTCTGAAGCCACCAAACTAGAGTAAGACCTGTGGAGAGCCACAAGGATGGTGTGGATCCAATAGCAGGCTTGGGGACCTAAATTTTTTCAGCCTGAAGAGATGTCTGTACCTTGTGGCTCTGCAGTAGCCCTATCTGACACCTGCCAAGGATCACTGAATTCACTGCAGCTCTGCATCTGAATTCGGCTCTAGAACAGCAGTAGAGAGGAGATGTTACTGTCAGTGTGGCCCTAACAGATGAAGTAAACTCATCTGATTTTGGAAATGTATGCTTCAACATTCTTAAGTAAAGTAGTTTAGAAATTAAAATGTATTGGAAGTTAAAAAACAAGCAAAAACAAAAAAAGAAAAGAAAAAAAAAAGAAAAGAAAAAAAAAAGAAAAGAAAAAAAAAAGAAAAGAAAAAAAAAAGAAAAGAAAAAAAAAAGAAAAGAAAAAAAAAAGAAAAGAAAAAAAAAAGAAAAGAAAAAAAAAAAGAAAGGGTTAGTTAGACTGGAACTTTGAAGTTTCTAAATCAAAATCTCATTTTTTTCCAGCCAGTTCACATTTTGCCATATCTGACAGACAAGAATACAGAGGAAAAAACCTTTGTGCCCAAGAAACTAAGTCTGCTAATAAAACTCCTTTATTTTCAGGTATCCTTAGATATCATTTCCCAAATCCATTTTCTTTTCCTTTTCCATCAATATGTTTTTTGTTCCAGAGTGAGAGCTCACAAGAGGAGAAATCATTATCTTTCATGAGTGCCCAGTAGAGATACTTTTTTTCCCAGGTGTCCAAGCAAAGTTTGAAGCACTTTTATTGATTTAATTTATAGGGGATCCTCTAGCTATTCTCAGCACAGCACTTGTTGCTGACTCCTGGCAGAGAGGTTATAGTTTACTTTGACTTCATAAAAGAAAATATACACAAATAGGAACTCCCCACTATCACATTAGGATTGGGAAATTCAGTCCTTTTCTCAGGCTACCTTTTAAATATTGGAAAGAAAGCTGTAGCAGCTAAACCACAAATCAGCTCAGTAAGTATCCAGTTTGTGGTAAGCTAATTTCATAGAGTTCTGCATGAAATAAAGAACAGTAATTTCTTTTCAAAACGTCTCCACTTAGTTATAAACTAGAATTCATATGTTTATCATTTTCTCTTTATTTTAGGTCTGACTGCAGTGTAAAGTGGGTGGTATCTCAAGTATCTCAGTGACACAATCTGTGACTTCAGAACCTCTCCTGTGACTGAGCACTCATGTTTTACCATGGGGTTTTTGTGTGGCTAGAGACAATGATGTAAAAGGATTCACAGATTCTCAGATTGCATTGGGAGGGAAGGGACACTCAAAGTTCATCTTGTCCAACCCCCCTGCAGTCAGCAGGGACACCTGCAACTAGATCAGGCTGCTCAGGGCCACACCAAATCTGATCCTGAATGTCTCAACCACATCCCTGGGCAACCTGTATCAGTATTTTACCACTTTCATTGTAAAGACATTTCTCTCTATCTTTGAATTTGACTTTATCTCTCTTTGTGCTTCAGCTTTCATTCTTATTTATTTAGTATTAACAATGGCTGTATGTTTGCACTGAGGGAAAAAGAAAATATGGCCTAGAAAGATTGTGGTTAAATAGAGGATGCCCTTTCTTTTTGTCAATAAAGCACTCCAAAACATGGTCCAGTTACTGTGCATGCTCTGTGATCTCAGTGAGCATTCTGTAAATAGCAGAAAACTTTCCAATCTGTGATATCTTTGAATATTTTTCAGTTTAGCTTTTTTGTTAGTCATTAACTTGTGTGAGTGGTCTCCTTAGGTACTTCCCACTGTGTCTGCCTTCACCGGATGAATAAAACTTTTTAAAAAGGCAAATGATGAACAACAGATAGAAGCATGCTTGTTCCCTCTAATGTAGGTGTTTGTATGCACATAGAATCATAGAAAAGGGGTTACATAAGGTTACTAATTCAAAAGGACCTTCCCAAAAAACATGATATCCACCTGGACACTCACAGATACTGACCACACGTGTTGGTATTTATTCAACTGGCATTTTGAATTGTTACAAATGAGTATCTCATATATACATAGGTGATAGAAGATTGGACAGTCCTGCAGTGTCAGCCACCAACCCCAGTTTTGAATCATCAGCAAACCTGCTGAGAGTCAACTCAACCACCTCATCCAGATCATTGTTGAAGATATTGAACAAAACTGGACCCAGTACTGGTCCCTAGGGAATATCACTGGTAATAGGTTTCCAAGTGGATCTCCACCATTATAACGGGCCTTATCTAGGCAGAGTTTACCTTGAATTAATAAAGAAACCCTTAAACATTCCTTTATGTGCTCCTGATACTAGTTTTCCTTTTTGTTGTTGGCTTTTTGTTTGTTTTCTTAAACTAATTGAAGCAAATCTCCCTGATTCCAGCCACACCATATTTTCTTTTCTAACTGTGGTGAAATCTTGCTCCAGTTACCATTTCCTGAACAAACATCTATGTCTAACAACCAGGGCAGACATGGTTCAGAAGCCACCCTAAGTCCTGATTGCTTGTTTGGTGTATTTTGGTTTAGTCATCTTTTGTTTGTTGGTGTTTTTTTGGTGTGGGAGTTTGTTTTGTTCTGTGTTGGACATGAGCACATTGTATGCCTCTGATGGCATCTTAGATTTCCTCTCCTGCATTATAGCTGAGTTTTCTTCCTCTGAAATTCAAGGGTAAGGACTCAATACAAATATGGGTCCAACAGCCTTTGCAAACGAGCCTCTCAGCTAATAACTTTTGTGTTCTGCAACTATTCCAAACAGCACTCGGACAGTTGTAGCTATGGTGCCAAAGAATGAAGATGTGTGGAAAAAATAGCCAGGGTCCACATTCCCCTATTTTAGACACCAAGTGAGCTGCCTCAGATCTCAAAGATTTCTCCATATGCATCTATCCTGAGCCTCCCTGCATCAGACTTGAATTAGGTGGTCCCAGGGGCCTGGGAGTGTGTGATTACTCTCTTGAGCCCCCATTTCCAAAGCAATGACTGTGTTGGGTCTTGACTACAAGGACATTTTTTTTTTTTTCCTGAAAGCCAAACCTGGTCAGAATTTGTCAGATTATGGTGTCCTCTGCAGTAGTATTTTCCATACAAAGGACCATTTAGCTCTTAGTTTCTCAGAGATAACTGATGGATTTAATATACTGCAATAGAAAAGAACTATCCATTCTTTATATTCAAGATATTTGGCTTCAGCTATTTCGCTGCAACTAAATTCCTGCTGCTGTGAGGTGTACACAACAGCCCCCTACCCTGAACCCTCTTTACAATTAATAAACACAATATGCTAAAACTCTTCACTTCCATAATATAATTTTTACATTTAAAACAGCCTTCAAAAATATCTAGCCCCCATAACAAGATTATTCAGTATCTCCAAATCAGAAAATCACAGCAGTTTCGGTTGCTGTCAGTCTTTAAAATGAAAATAAGCTTCAAGAAAATTCCTGGGCCATGGAGACTCTTATTAAATATTTTATAAAAGTTGTTACTGTCTAGACAGAATTCTGATGTAAGGGTTGCATACCAGTAGCCACAAATAATCAATATGACAATTTTGGCATAGAAGCGTAAAGTTGGCTGCAACAGAATCAATAGCAGCATGAATCATTATGTCCTAGTATGCTAATTATGCTTCTAACTTTAACTGTTAGCACCTGAATAAAATATAAGTTAAGAATATATCCTCCACAGCTGTCACTAGTAGTTAAGTGCCGACAACTAATTATCAGCCTTTTCTGGAAGTGCTAGATGTTTTATTAATGCACTGCATCAGTAAATTACAGGAGTAGATAAAAAGTAATTATCTTTTTTAAAAAATCCCTTCATAACTTTATATCTGAGAAGGCCTTAAAAATGACCTTTTATATATTTATATCCTTTGAGCAGCTTCTACAGGAAGGTTGTTATCCATTTTACCTTAATCAATATTCTGTTCAGTTCATTGTTGGCTTGAGACATTCCAATATAAATTATCAAAGAAGAAATTGTTCAAAAACCTTTTTTCCAGCCTCCCCAAATGCACCACTGATAGGGTGGGGACAGACACAGCCAAACAAGTAATTTTTGTTCTTTTCTATGGAGTCATTATTTGAGGAAAACAGTTAAGGAAAAATAAAAGTCTCTGGGAACTCTAGATAATAAAAACAAAAACTTGCAGTGGTGAATGTGTGATGCACTGACCCTGCTGCTGCAACTGAGATCTCAGAATTTCACTCTTACTGACTTTGTATATGCTGGGCTTCAAAACCACATTTTTCCTATGGTTGTTCCTGGAGTTTTAGCCTGACTTCAGTGTATGCAAGAAAAAAAAATATTTCATGCATTCTCATTAAGTATAATCACACGTGTTTGACAACTCATCACATGCTTTGCTACAAGGTTACAAGTACAGGTGGAGATGGTTCTGGCAGTCTGAAGCCAAGTTTGTCTTACAGATTTATTTTTTTAATTGCCAGGCAATGGTTATCTCTTGTCCTTCATTTCAAGGACAGTATGTTAAGTCTGTAACTATTGATGCTCTGTGTGCTGGTTTGACTCTGCCTTCCAGAGACTCACTATGTGGTGCAAGTGGTTGAGCTGAACAAGAACAAAAGATCAGCTCTATGCAGCAGATTATGAAACAGCTGCAAAAAAAGTAGGTATGCAACAGTGCAGCATCAAATGACCTAGAAGTTATACCGGCCCATAAGCTGCATATTGGTCAAACAATAGCAATGTGCTACTGTTTAATGAGAAATCAATGTCACCATGACAGCTTTAAAGAGAAAGGCTTTATGAGGAGGTGCTGTATCATTCTGCTAGACCTTGGGGAAGCTTCAGACAAGACAAAGACAAAGTGGAGGCACTTAGGAGGTTAATACTAACCACAGGTATGGAAAATTATCAGAAGGATTTAAAATGTGACCTGTTGAGAAAAACTGAAGAAACTGGAAATAAATGCTTACTGTGTAGCAGATGAAGTGGTGACATGACAGCAGCCTTCCAACATGTAAAATTTTATTATCACATCAGAATACTGATCAGCCCTTCTCTATGCCCACTAGGAACAGAACAAGACTACTTCTAATTTGTAAAGGTATGATACTAGGAGAGGTTTTCTGGAGTAGAAGTAATGAAATGCTGCATTAAAATAACTAGAGGCTATTGGTTCACTTCCATTTCATGTTTTTTTGACAATATTTATATGTCTGTCATGGATGATGAAGACAGACTCGATTTGACTTTGAAGTAAAGTAAATGAAAACAAGAAGGATGTCTGAAAAACAAGTCATGCCAAACTTGTGATTGAAGGCATGCTTGTAGACCCTGGAAAATACACAGGAGTCACAGCTAGCAGGATGCTGAGTATTTATATGATGAAATACATGAACAATCCCACTGGCACTAAGAATTTTTATAAAAGGTATTGCAATTGAGTCACTCTGGAACAAAACATTAGGTGCATCTTTAAGAAGGCCTATTGTAGGAATAAAAATGGAGTAACTATTTGAGTAAAAGAAATATCTATTAAAAACCATAATTTTGTTCCAAATCCATCTGTATGTCTTGTTTGTTATGAATAAGAAAGAAATAATCCCAAATCTGTTAGCTAGCAAGATAAAAATATACATGAAAAATTACAATGGCCTGTCCATTTTGTTTGCATATCTAAGCTATGGGGCCTGCAACAAATTCTTGAAATAAATAAAATCCTAATACTATTAAGACATTATCTTTCAAGTACATATTTGCTAAGAGTAACCTTTTTCCATACCTGCAATTATCTTGCTCTAAACTGATTATTGTTGACATATGTAATTAATGCTTACAAAAGGACAACCCAGGAATTAAGGCAGGTAGCAATTATATGAAGTGTAATGCCTGCCAGATTAATGTTGCTGTAATGAATGTTCATTGTATAGTAAAACTGCACGAGAACTACAAGAAGAGCCCTTGAAAAGCTGCATCAGTGGGAAAAATTATGATTATTTATATCTACTAAATGATCATATGGAAGATGCTGAAACCCACAAGTTAATTCTGACTCGTCTTCTAAAAATTAATTGGACCCTGTGTACCAAAATGTCTGTCAACAGACTTATTTTTATTTGGTTAAATTGTGCTACACCAGGACATGACTTATAACTACTAAATCAGGGGAAATACTTCCTTTTACAGAGCAGATTTTAAACACACTCCTAGTAGGCTCTTACTGGTTGCATAGAAAATGGTAATGTGCTTAACTATTTGATTTTTGTTTGACTTCATGCATGTTCTACCTCTTATTGTCAGGGCTCTTCTTTTGTCTGGGATTCTGAGAACCTCAAAAAAAGGTGTTTTAAATAGACAAGCAATTCATTCATAGAATCATAAAATCACAGAATCATAGAATGATAAGGTTGGAAGGGACCTCAAGGATCATCCAGTTCCACCCCCCTGCCATAGGCAGGGATACCTCCCACTAGCACAGGTCACTCAAGGCCTCCTCCACCCTGGCCTTCAACCCCTCCAGGGAGGGAGCAGCCACAACCTCCCTGGGCAACCTGTGCCAGTGTCTCACCACCCTCACTGCAAACAACTTCCTCCTAACATCCAGTCTAAATCTTCCCTCTGCCAGTTCAAACCCATTGCTCCGTGTCCTGTCATTGCAAGACCTTGTCAATAGTCCCTCCCCAGCCTTCCTGGCTCATACCTCTCTTCTTCTGTGCTTAAAAAAAACAAAGAAAGAATACAAAATCAACCAACCAAAAACTCCCAAATGATAATAACAGTAACAGAAAACAAACAAACAGACAAAAACCCCACAACAACAAAACAACCACCAAAAAATGTTTATAAATATGTGGAATTGTCTTTAAAATTACATATATGCAAAAGAGCTGCCAGATAGCTAGTGGAAAACTGAAAAGCACTATATATATATATTATCTTTAAAGGACAAAAATGGTAAGAAAAGGATAAATCTGTTGCATTAGTTACTGATACAAACTTCTGACCATAGGTAGCAAACATGAATCTCAAAATAAATGGCTTCATGACAATTGTTTCACATGACTGATAGATATGACTAGCACACAGAAGCAGCATACACTGCAAACTCCATCTCCAGTGTCCATGGACACAGCAGTCTCATTCAAGTTCATGCCTGGACACTTAGGCATGCCTTGAGTTAAGTTATAGGTGCCCTTCAGCCCAGACCTGTCTTCTGCTGTTCTGGTTTATGTGTTTCCTGAGCAGACCTTGCAACCATGCTATAAGCAGCTTTGTCTCCAGCCATGCCTCCTGCTGTTCCTGAAGGGATCCTTGGGCTCACCTCGGGCTTGACTCATTACCTTACCTTGTCTGGGACTGCCATGCTCTGATGTATCATCGAGGAGGGCACTGCCCTAGCAGTGCCATACCTGCTCTCAACTCCCAGCTCATCCTCCCTCATGGATCCAACTGACCTCTTGCTGCACCCTGGCACAAACATACACTGTAGGTGACTTTTAAAAATTGCAAACCTCAGACTGATATTCTTTACTATCGCATTGCACTCCCATCAATGAACTTTCAACACAAATACTGCTTGTAAAGTCCACAGACAGACATGGAATCACAAGCAAGCAGGTTTCTGGATGTGACCAGAATGGAAATAAAATGAACTAGCTGATGAATGGTTGTTGTGGTGCAGTAGTCCCAATCTGACCTATATTTGGAAACTAAAAGCTACACAGCTCACAGTTGGTTTATCATGGCATGGAGTTGCAATTCTTGGTGATACTCAAAACCCACATAATTCTTGCAATTGGAAGGAACCTCTTGAGATCATCTAGTCTATGTCTTCTGATCAAGCAAGGTCAGATAGATCATTTGTCCAGATCACTATCCAGACAGAAAAGTTTTTCTCTTGTGTTCAGATGGAATTTCATGTTTCTTAATTTGTTCCTATTTCTCTTGTCCTATCTGTGGGCATCACTGAGAAGAGTCTGCCATGAAGGGTGCATGCAGCATGTCACACAAGTAGCATGAACAGAGGAATGCTTTTGAAAGGAGCCCAGGGAGCCAGAAGCATAAGAGGTGTTTGTTCCCATGAGAAACAACTAAGAAAGGAAGTTATCTGAACTTTAAATTGATGGTTCCTATGTTATTGCTTTTAAAAAAAAAAATTAGGACATATTGTCAAGAAGCTTGGATGTTAGTTGAACTCTACAGAAACCAGTACACTTTACAAAAAATAGAATACAGAGAAAAATAGTTCTCTGAAAAGAAGATCAAATGTACAAATTTGATGTGTTTAGAGTTTTGATTAATGTTATCAATGTTGGAACTCAATTCAGGAAGTGACTGTCTTCAAGTCAACACTAGGAGTATAATGCCCAGCATTAAGCTACTTACTGTGAAACTAAAGCTGTCCAAATTATAACTATTAGAGTGGAAATATTAATTATACCAGCCTCCCATATTCACATTGCTCTTTCTTCACCACTTAACATTTGTAGTAATTTGTTAATGTAGTACTAATCTGAAACAGCAGCTTTGATACAACTGGAAGCTCCCTCTTAATAGACCTTAGAAGCATCTCCATGGCTATTCTGCTGAGCTTTCTCAGCAGACAGGGCTTTAACAGTTAAACATCAGTTTTTCTTTGGAGAATCCTATCATCTAGTGCATCTCAGTGCATGGTAACCTGACCAAAGGTAATGCTGAGCAGCCCTGAAGTTTGACTGGAACAGATTCAGGACAACCTGCTGCTTCTGCTGTCCCTGTATTTCTTTTGAACAGATTGGAGAGGGGAATGAGATTCCTTTTTATTTTTTACACTTCAGTGTTCTTCTCTCACCTGGTAAGCAATGTATGAAATTACATTAAGTCTAAGTCATTAAGACCTGTTTGACCAGATGAACAAGTCGTTACTAGTTTCTTTCTGAGCAAAGACACTACATCATTACTGAAACTTAAGCAGTTATATTCACGACTCTGGAAACATTTATGGCTCCAGACATGACAAGCTGCACAGCTTAATACTTTCATGGTACACAGTTTTGAAAACAAGGTGTTCACAGCCACTGTTGTAACTCCAAGGACAACAGGGTACAGTTCTCAATAAAGTATTTTATTTTTTTAACTGGACCTGTGAAGCATGTGCCTAAAAAAATAAAAATCATACTCGAGTGAACAGCAGGATGCTACATGTTGTCAGAAATGGTGGCTTTGGCATGAGAACCATTTCTGCTTCATCAGAACCAAAGCAACCTGCAGTGCTACAGAAAAGTTTTTTTAAAAACGTTTGGTATTTTAAAGAAATCACATTATGAAATTGCAGCTATGATTTGAAAATTCTTTTTCATTCTATTCTTCCTCAGTATTGAATGTTCACAAAACGGGCCCAAACTGGACATAAATATTTGGCTTCTGGCTTTCTAATAATCCCGTGGAGCAAAGAAATTTATTTGAATACTTAGAATTCAGTAGTTCAATGAGTTAGAAGTGTATTATTCATCTGTTCGGGTACAGACTGAATAATTTTAATTTACCAACTCTAATGAATTTTGAAGTAACCTGCTTTCAGTGGGTTATTTTTACCTTAACTAAAAGACAGCTTGATTTTCCAGAGGCTACAGAGTTAACAGCAACTATCACACCAAGTAAAGCTGCACACCAATAAATCTCCGTTTGCAATTAAAACGAGATGTACACGAATTCACTCTTGCAGAGCTATCTAATCTATGCACACATCCATTATTAGGGACAGGAATCCTGCAGCAGATTGGAAATTAAACTATGCAGTACTAGGAGACTTCTTGTAAAGTGTGGGTTTACGGTGCTGGAAATCAACTAATCCTGACATTTCCAAGGATACAGAGCATCATCTTTGAAGTGCTCTTGGCAAATGGAGGGAGGCAACCTTACCCTGCTACTGCCTGTGCCACTGGTGACTGCAGGGACTATTTGTTCTTGGCTGCTCTTACTGCTTGCTGAAGCAGTGTGATGGTTTGGGAGNTGCTGCTGTCGCCTCTGAGTGCTCCCCGAGTGCCACAAGGCAGAGCAGAGACCCAGTGGCTTCTCAAATGTCTATCCACACTCTAGAAATGTAGTTAGTTTAAGGTTGGGAAAAAAAGCTTACCAGTTTAAAATAATTTCATCCTGGCTATACCCAAATGTTAGAGCTTTAAGTATCAAATTTATTTGTCCTTTTTAAGATGGTGGTTTTGAAGAGCTTCAATGAATGTAAGAGAATTAGTGGTATGTGCCTTCAGATAACACTGTGAACGTGTTGGACTAGCATTTGGACAAACATTCAAGTGATAGGGTGAAACGAAATGGCCTCAAGTTTCATCAGGATAGGTTTTTGTGGGATATTAGCAGAAACTTCTTGATTGAAAGGGTTCTCAACCACTGGAACAGGTTGCCCGGGGAGGTGCTTGAATCCCTGTCTCTGAAGGCATTTAAAAGACACAGAAATGTGGTGCAGAGGGACATGGTGTAGCACCAGACCTGGCAGAGCTGGAGAATGGTTGGACTCGATGATCTTAAAGGTCTTTTCCAACTAAAACAATTCTGTGATTTTATTATTCAACTTTTCAAAGCACTGTTCAGTGACTGATCTCATTGAAGGGTATAGCAGGTTATTGTTGAGAATCAAAGCATTGGCTAGATGCCTTTCCAGAAAAGAGCTATACAGCAATAATATGATCAAACATTTCTCCACATCCTAGTTGTTATTCTGATTTTCTCTAAACTCGACTTGTCTCTAGGTTTATTAAAAATTGGGACCTGGTGCTGGCTACAAACAGACCTATCAAATTAATCCTTCACATACAATGGCTTCTGAAAAGCCTGATGCTAACATGTAATCTCTTCCTGCACTGCGAAAAGTCTTGGTGCTGACAGTAAATGATGATTTAGATGCACATATACTCAAGGAGAACAAATGACTGCCACAAGTAATTTTTCACTTGTTTGGTCTGTAGTTGGGGTTTCCAAGAGGATTATAGTAATACTGCAGTGACTATTGAACTGTATGTCCCCAAACCACTATTAGATCTGCCTATGCAAGACACAAAATGCTGTGGAGTAAATGGTACAAACCTCCAGCTTTCTGATCCTATTACCATTTATACCTAAGATTCTACGATTTTTCTTTACCTTTGTCAGACTGTTATGCCATCAGAGTTTGGTGTTCTACGAGTAACATTTCCCAGCAGATTACTGCAATCACCACATAGAATCATAGAATGGTAAGGTTGGAAGGAACCTCAAGGATCATCCAGTTCCAACCCCCTGCCATAAGCAGGGACATCTCCCACTNTACATTGAACCTCTGGTAAAACTGTCAGAGATCACTGAAGGAAAGAAATTCTGTATAAACAGATATGCAGGAGTGGATGCTCTTTCCTATATTAACATCAAATACTTCATTTTAAAGTCTGAGAACAATTGTTTTCTGAATGGGTCTATGGTAAATTCCTATTACAACGATGAAACTGGAAAAGAGGTTTTTAATTCCTTTTTTTTTTTTTTAATTTAACAAGCATAGGAATTTGTTGCTAATTACAAATATGGAATGCCTATCCTTTGGTTGGTGTTTAGCAGCCAGATTATTCTTATGTGTGATATTAGCTTTATCATGGGTAGGGCTATGTGCTTTCTACATCAAGTAGATTGTTATATAAAACAGATTCAGTATGTCCAAATACTATGAATTTGTGTCAGTTATGCTGCATTATTCATTAAGGAATATAGTCTCAGAAAATCAACAAATATATCAAACTTTGCACTGAAAAACATTTGGAATGTTTAGTTGGAAACTAGTTTTCTTCTCAATATTTTCTGTAATCTTATTCAAGGTAAACACCTGAAGCCACTTTAAAAGAGCTGATTTCAAATAAAGAATTTTGCTTTTATCAAAACAAAACATTGTGTTAGCTTAAACTGACTTTTTAAATTTATGAGACAGATACCACCATCCACGGTCCATTATTTACCCAGCTTCAGCAGTGATGTGTAATGTTCCCTACTAAGAATGTTGACATTTACTTGATTTTATTTCTTTGACAGAGAAATCCCTAGAGGTTGTTATTGTGAGCAAACCCCTTTTTATTCTGACTATAAGAGGCTGTATTTAGCCAACAGTAATGTGGAAGGAAGAAGGAAAAAATATATTTGTGCTATTGGTTGGTGTCATGGTATGCCTAAATAGGCCAAGGTGGGCTTGTACATGTCCTGGCTTACCCAGGTGTGCTCCCCTGCTCCCCCTCCTTCTGTGCTGGGGGTGGTGGCCACAGGAAAGGGGACCAAAGCCCTGGCTGCACCTAATATGGGCAAGCTTGGCAAAGTGCCATCCTGATTGGCTAATCTATGTCCAAAGGCACATTNTGACCCTTGTGAATAAGGTTTCTGGTGAGATTTAATGTTAATAAACAGTTTTCATAGTTATTAACAATCTCTGCCTGGACACAAAAATTAATATCATTGTTAATTTTGAATAATTTCATCACAGTTGGAAAGCAAAGAAAGCCTTCTTCCCAGTTACTTTTTGGAGGGTAAGTCAGCATACCAGCTTCCCCCAAATCAATTTTACATTATAGTCAGTATTGCTGCACCAACATTGTACCCCATGATTCAAACTCGTTCAGTTTAGTGGGGTTAATTTATTTCCTCAAATCACACAGCTGCTCCACAATTTTGTGCTCAGAGTAAAACACAGCAAGAGACACTTAAACACTTGCATCTGTCCCTGATTAGCTATCTTGGAAACTAATTAAGCAATCAATAAACAGAACAAGTACAAGTCAATGGCATCTCTGATAAGCATGCATGATCTTAAATGTAAAGCAACATAGTTGTCAGCAATTACAAGGAAAGCTATACCATCCTAAGGTTCATTAAGATACACTTGTACAGCTATTAAATGTCCATCTACTAATAGATTTTTGTACAATGCGTAAGGCAGGGGTTGAGAGTTATCTTTAGCTTCACTGGTATATAAAGTAAATTACATTTAATCAACAAAAAATACTAGATGTACTTGCATGCATATATATATATAATAAACAAAGCCTTTTTTTCCCTAAAGCATAGTTGAACATTCCTCTTAAACTTATGTCAGTAGTTCTAAGGCTTAGAGTTCATGTGCTTAATGTGTTGCTATTGGAAGCATTATGTCCCTCTCCACTGCAAAAATGATATGCCTGAATGTGAAACAGAATCTGGCTGATTTCAGTTTTTGATGAAGTCCTGACACAGCAATATGATGATGAGATTTTTAATTATCTGCTTATCTGAAAACACATACAATTGTAAGCAAAAAAAAACCCCAGAATTTATCACAGTCCTTAATCTTATTAAAGATGTTACGTGTAATTCCAGGGCAAAAAAAAGGAAGTAACAACCCTGTCCTGATTCACAGAATCACCAAATGTTAGGGCTTGGAAAGAACCTCTAGAGATCACCTAATCCAACTGCAGTGCCAAAGCAGGATCACCTAGAACAGGCTGTTCAGGAACGCATCTGGGTGGGTTTTGAAAGCCTGCAGTGAAGGAGACTCCACAACCTCCCTTGGAAGCCTATTCAGGAGCTCCATCACCCTCATCATAAAGAATTTTCTCCTGATGTTGAGGTGCAACCACCTGTGTTCCAGCTTGTACCTGTTGTTCCTTATCCTGTCACTGGATACCACTGAAAAGAGAGTGGAACCTTCACCTTTACACACACCCACCTCTCAGAGAGATAGACAGATAGACAAACAGACAAATAGCTATCCCTCTCCAGCTTTCTCTTCTCAAGACTAAACAGCCCCTGGTCTCTCAGTCTTTCTTCATAGGTGAGATTTTCAAGTCCCTCATTCATACTCATAGCTCTCCATTGGAGTCTTTTCAGCAGATTCCTGTCTCTCCTGAACTGGTGAGCCCAGAACCAGACATATTTTTCCAGGTATGGTATCACCAGGGCAGAGTAGGGGCCGGGGGAAGAACCTTCCTAGACCTGCTGGATGCACTTTTCTTAATGCAGCCTGAGAGCACAGTATCACAGTATCACCAAGGCTGGAAGAGACCTCAAAGATCATCACATCCAACCCATTACCACAGACCTCAAGACCAGACCATGGCACCAAGTGCCACGTCCAAACGTGCCTTGAACACCTCCAGGGACGGTGACTCCACCACCTCCCTGGGCAGCCCATTCCAGTGGGGAATGACTCTCTCAGTGAAGAACTTTCTCCTCACCTCCAGCCTAAACTTCCCCTGGCACAGCTTGAGACGCTATTGGTCCTCTTGCCCACATGTGCACATTGCTGTCCCACACATAACTTGCTGTCCACCAGG